>JBBPDJ010026711.1:0-19677 GCA_037974625.1 Cucumis cinereus | reverse complement strand
AGACACCATATCCAACAATCAATTCAGATACACAAAGTGATCACAACATTTAATCCTCAAACATCAGATAACACTATTCAACTCATAACAGGCCATGCATAATCCAAAATCAAATATACAAGAACCCGACGTTAATACCACAGTACGGACAAAAATAATCATCTTCCAGCCCTTATTCGCCAAAGGCATGGATTCAGTAGAAGTATTCCTTACCTCAAGTTTTAGAGTTTTCCTTACTCGAACTAGCCTCCAATCGACCCTAAACAAACGAACAATCGATCAATAAACCTTTTCAAAAGGAAATATAAATTCTAACCCTTCAGAACCAAACCCAAACTCACCAACAAACCAACAACGAGTAGTGGCAGTAGAGACGGAAAACGACAGAACACAGCTCGGCTTGGCTCGGCTCGTGCGGGTGAAAATTGGCTCACGAGCTGGATGTCGCTCGCAGATCGGCGGATGGAGATCGGCGTCGGCTCGGGCACGGCACGATTCAGACACGCTTGGCTAGAGTGTGGGAAGGAGACAAACGACGCGCCTAGATGGTGTCTCGGCTGGAGCAGATCTGACGCGAGGGATGGACTTCTCGGCTTGTCGCGGCGGCGCCAGATCTGGCGCGTGGAGTCGTGGGTTTCAGATTCAAGTGGGAAAAACGACTGGGCTTCCAGATCCGGCGCGAGATGGATGGCGAGGGGCGTTTGGCTCGGATGGAGAGGCGTGCGCGGGCAGATCTGGCGTCGCGAATGGAGCTGGGTGGCTTGTGGGTGGAGCTCGGCGTGCTGTGCGGCTGCTGGTGGATGGAGGTGCGAGCGGCTGGGTTTGCAAGTTGAGGAGCGGCGCTCGGCCGTGAGCGCATCTGGCTTGCGGACGGGACGCGGCTGCTCGTGGTTGGAGATGGAGCGGCTGGCTACGAACGGGTTGGTGGCTTGCGCGGATTGGTGAGTTTTGGCTGCACAGAAGGTGAAGCGAGGGCGGCTGGGGGTTGAGTTGACGGCGGCGGCGGCTTGGCGTGGCGAGGCGTGCGAGCGGTGTCTGGAAGTGTGGGGCGACGGCGACGGAGAGGCTGGGCGGCGGCAGTTAGGGCGGCGGCTAGGGTTTGATGGTGAAGAAGATGGGATGCCAAAAACCCTAATTTGCTTAATACTTTAAGAGAGAAAAGAAATAATAAAATAATATAATATATATTATTTTATTCCCTTTTCCTTTTATTTTCTTCCACAAATAAATTTCCCTTCTCTTTCCTCTTTTAATCCAAATTTTCTCTCTCTTCTCATAAAACCCACCATTCTCCTCTCTCCTCATTAATTCTCTTATCTTTTCACCAACCACAACAAATAAACCACAACAATTAAAATTAAACCCAAAATAAACATCCCAAAATTACAATTTTACCAACAATTAATAAGATAATTAATAATAAAAATATTACAAATCACCTTAAAAAATTGGGATGTGACACATATGGTTAGCGGGTGGAGGTCATTTGTTTCTTAAGTACACTACTGTTAGCTCGAGTAAACTCATTGTCATCTACAAACTTTTGCTAAACAAAGTTTATTTATATTTTCACCAATCTACTACTAACTCCACAACGTAGTTTTAGTGCAAGTACAAGGTTGATCCTCAAGAATCTCTAAATATTTAACTAATTGATTAATACAAATGGTAACCAAATTGGGGTTTTGTGTGTCCTTACCTTTTTATACAAAAAAGAAAAAAAATTAAAGAACGTGGTATTAAAATGACAAACTCAATTAAAATGGGTCTAGTCTAGATTTGAACGATCATCTTGCTTTTCTTAGTTATTCATTGACCTAAAACAACCAAATGTTTGCTAATTATTTTCTTAGCGCCTGTGCAACCTAAAAGTATAGCATTGCACACCTTAATTTGCGATTAATTCCTTAATCAATTCTTATTGCTTAATTTGATCGGGTTCTTAGCGATCATATTAACTAAACAGTTGCATTAAGTAGAGGATCTTGACTAAGTTGAATTAATAAACTTGGAAAGCCTTGATTTATTAATCCAAAGATTCTTGAAATTAACTAATCATACAATATTTATGAGAAGATTATCTTCAAAACAATCTTAACAAAATACACAACCATGTTTTAGTTCTTGCCCTTTTTGAGATCAATACATAGCTAGACATGTAAAGATATCCCTAGCATTCAAAAAATCTAAGAGAATTGGCTAAAAACTTCAAGTTCAATGCATAGTAGTTAAATCTATCATTTAAGAATAATGAAAATAAGCAAACATTTATCAAGAAACTCATCAAGGTTCAATACTTTTTCAGTCTTACAACCAAGAATTAGCAAGAATCAAACCTAAATCTAGACTAGATTTACTCATCTTAGCCTTGCATTCGTAGAGATCTTATGTCACGCCCCGAATCCCCAAAACAAGTCGGGTAGTTACTCAACAAAATTCATAAAAAAAATTTCAAATCAACAATGAATAAAACAATTCATTTCATTTAAAGAGCACACTAGAACAAGTTTTCAAAAGTAATTCAAACATTAGAAAGTACTAAACAAAATCCTGCAAACACATGTTTGACGGGATCCCACCCATTTCAAACAAAGTTCAATAAGGGAAACAACAAAATAAACGAAGTAAAATAAATCCATAAAGATCCAGAAAAGAACAAAATCATAAGCGCGAAAGCATCTCATACATGTGGTCCCTATGGCATGGTCATTGGTCTTTCTTGTCCCTCATCGGTTTTCCTTTACCCTAGCATGAAAAACAAAACACCAAAAGGGTGATTATATAAATATACCCAGTAAGTAACTCACTACTTGCCCCACTGGGTAGTTGTTGGTTCCCTATTAAGTATGTTCTCTGTTTCACACAGTATAATGGTCCACTAGGGAAGCCCATATCAGCCAAAACGCAAGGATCAACCTAGAAAACCATTGGAAACACATGAAAAAACAGTCTAGTGTATCATAGAGTCGCGTGCCACACAGTATCGAGTTCGTCCCACTACAGGGTACAACAAATGGTCCATAGACAGAAACAACACCTACCTTAGTCCAACATACAATACTAACCAGTAGTCATACTTTTAAATTTCACATAGTCATAAAAACAAAATGCTACGCATGCTAGTCATTATGCACAATAATAGCTATAACATAAGTTACAAAGTCCACACAACATATATAACCTAGGTAGCATTCTGCCCATCGACCCATATTCGACAGTACATTTTAAGATAGTACATTTCCAAAGTTATTCATACACAATAGTATTTTTCCAAAGGTATCCACACACATTGGTATATTCTCAGAGGTATTCGTTTACGATTGTATATTTTTAGAGGTATTTCATATCACATAAGAGTAAAACACAGTCACCACATGAACTTAAACATTCATACACTTCAGAGTGTTAACGCGCAAGATAGTAGGGAACCTCTTACCTCAAATAACGATTGGAAACTTGACTCGCACAAATAATTCCTCGAAAATCGCCCTAAACATAAAAATACGAACAATGAATTCTCAAGGAAAAACATGAAGGAAAACAACCTTTATGTCTTTACCAAAAACTTAACCAACGACCACTCAAATGCTACGAAAAAACTCCCAACAATGTTATCAATTCGTTCCTTTAAGAACGGTAAGCATCCTAATTAATTCAAGAAACTCTAAAAAAAGAAACTCTAATGGTTATCCAAAACCTTAAGTAAGTAGACGAAAAGAACCTTACCGAACATACCCAAGATTTTTAAGAAAGGCAACGGAAGGAAAGGGATCTCAGCTCGGGATGGCACAGATAGGAACTCCACGGTTTGGGTCGGCATAAACAGAAATTGCATAGAGTGGCACAAATTCGAGTTGCTGGCGGCGCACGCGTCGTGCAAAGGCTCAAGGTTCTGGAGCGACGGTGACTATGCGGAGCGAATGGCTTTGCCGATCCACAACGACGTCTAACTGTGCAGTTCGAGCATGGAGACTTCAGGTTTGCAGCGACGTGGAGGCTAAAGGTGGCACAACGTTTGCAATCTGGAGCGGAGGAAGGGGTGGCACGGTTCGGCTTCACCGCGACACGCACATAGTCGGTGAAAGTAAAGACGACGAGGCTCACGCAGAACTTACACGGTGCGGTTTAGACAACCACCCTCCTCGATGAGCTCTGGCATGACACAAACAACTGAGATGAAAGAGGAGAAGAAGTAGAAAAAAAAGAAGAAGAAGAAGAAGAAGAAGAAGAAGAGAAAGAAAGAAGAATCAAGAGGGTGGGCAACGGCTAGAGAAAAAGAAGAAGAAGAAAGAAAAAGAAAACCTAAAATTTTTTAATAATAATAATAATAATAATATCAATATTAATATTATTATAATAATCTCCTTTCCTTTTTGTGTCTTTAAAACAAAAGAAAAAAACCCAACTAAACCCAAAAAACATAAATAAAGAATTCCCAAAAAGAATAATTACCTAAAATTTGGAGTTATTACAATCTTCCCTCTTTAAGGAACATTTATCCTCAAAAGTTATAATCCTCGAACAACTATGGATAACATGCTCTCATGTCATCCTCTCGCTCCTATGTAGCCTCTTCAACTTACTGATTTCGCCACAAAACCTTTACTAACCCAATTACCCTGTTGCGTAGCACCTTTACCTCTCAAGCCAAAATCTCAACACGTTGCTCCTCATAACTCAGATTTTCATTGAACTACAGGGGCTCATAATTGATGACATGCGACGGATCTGCTAAATACTTCCTCAACATCGAGACATGGAAAACGTCATGAACTAAAGCAAGAGATGGTGGCAATGATAACTGATACACTACAGAACTAATTTTCTAAGAAATCTCAAACGGTCCAATAAAACGAGGATTCAACTTTCCTTTCTTTGCAAATCTCAAACTGCCCTTCATGGGTACTACTTTCAGAAACATTTAATCTCCAACTTCGAATTCAAGGTCTTTTCACCTCACATCAACATAACTTTTCTGTCTACTCTACGTTGTCTTTATACGCGCTCTAATCTGCTGAATGGCTTTGTTAGTGGACTGTACTAACTTAGGACCAATCAATCTCTGCTCGTCAACCTCATCCCAACACACAGGAGATCTGCAGCACTTGCCATACAAGGCTTCAAACGGTGTCATGCCAATGGTAGCCTAATAACTATTATTATAAGCGAACTCCATTAAATGCAAATGAGAGTCTCAACTACCTGAAAACTCTAAGGCATATGTCTTAGCATATCCTCCAATGTTTGGTTCAAACGTTTAATTTGACCATCAATCTGTGGGTGAAAAGCGGCACTGAAGTCCAATCGTGTGCCCAAGGCATTCTGGAGACCTTTCTAGAAATTAGACGTGAAACAGACATCCCTGTCCAAAACAATCGACACAGAAACTTCGTACAATCTCACTACTTCTTTCAAGTACATCTGTGCCCACTTGTTTGTTTTATACGTAGTCTTCCTCGATAAAAAATGTGTTGACATGGTGAGTCTATCCACAATAACCCAAATTACAGTGTGGCCCTCGCTGTCCTAGGCAACCCTTTAATAAAGTCCATCAACACATTTTCTCACTTCCACTCTCGAACTCCAAAAGGCTGTAATAAACTTGTTGGCTTCTATCTTGGTGCTTTCACCTGCTGACACATCAGACACTTGCCAACAAAATCTACTACTTCTCTCTTCATGTTAGGCCACCAGTAAAAACGTTTTAAGTCCTAGTACGTCTTGGTACTACATGGATGCATAGAAAACAGAGAACTATGAGCATCAGACAACAACCCATGCTTAACATCGATGTCTGCTGGAACACACAAGCATCTCTCATACATGAGCCCGTCATTAGAGGATACAAAAAATCCCTCAGCTTGCCCTGTCTCAACTAGGTGGCGCTTCATACTCAAATACTAATCACCACCCTAAGCACCAATAATCCTCTACCTTAATGTCTGTTGCACCGTCAACTGTGCTAGCTGTGAGGTGACTTTTCCTACTGTAACTACGATCTCAGCTCGCTCGAAATCCTGGTGCGGCTGAGTCGGTCTGGCAATGAGAGCTGTTGAATGAGCTATCTTTCTGCTCAGAGCATCAGCTACCACATTCCCTTACCTGGATGGTATAATATCTCACAGACATAGTCCTTCACCAACTCCAGCCATCGACACTGTCTCATATTCAACTCCTTCTGGGTGAAGAAGTATTTAAGACTCTTATGGTTAGTGAAGATTACGATCTTTTCTCCATACAGATAATGCCACCAAATCTTGAGTGCAAAAACTACTGCTGCTAATTCTAGATCATGCGTAGGATAATTCTGCTTATGGTTCTTCAACTGGCAGGACACATAAGCAACCACCTTCTTGTGCTACATTAGCACACAACCCAACCTTTCCTTTGATTACATAACTACCTGAACCATTCGACACTGTAAGAACTGTTGCATTAACGAGTTTCTTCTTTAGATTCTAGAATTTGTCCTTGACAAGCCTTAGTCCAAACAAAAGGAATTCCTTTCCTGATCAACTTGGTTAGAGGGGTGGCTATACGTGAAAAATCTTCCACGAATCGTCGTAAATATCTTGCCAAACCCATGAAGCTACGAACCTTCGTGACAGTAAAAGGTCAAGGCCAAGTGGAAACCGCTTCAATCTTAGTAGGATGCACTGAAACTTTGTTTTTAGATACGAAATGTCCAAAGAAAGATACATGCTTCAACCAAAATTTGCACTTGAAAAACTTGGCATAAAGTTTGTTCGATCTCAGAATCTCTAAAACTTTTCATAAATACTCCTCATGTTTCGTCTCTGATCTGGAGTAGAGTAAGATGTCATCAATAAAGACAATAACAATGACGTCCAGGAAATCCTTGAATACCCTGTTCATCAAATCCATGAATACCGCAGGAGCATTCGTCAGTCCGAATCACATCACTATGAACTCATAATGTCCATATCTCGAACGAAAGGTTGTCTTGGAAATGTCACTCTCCTTTACTCTCAACTGATGATATCCCGATCATAGATCAATCTTTGAAAATATAGTGGCACCCTGTAACTGATCAAACAAATCGTCGATTTTGAGTAACGAATACTTATTCTTGACCGTCACATTGTTCAACTCCCTGTAGTCGATGGACAGGCGCATCGATCCATCCTTCTTCTTAACAAATAAAACTGGTGCACCCCATGGTGACACACTTGGTCGAATGAAACCCTTCTCAAGCAATTCCTGTAACTGCAACTTTAACTCTTTCAACTCCGCTCGAGCCATTCCGTATGAAGCTTTAAATATAGATCTTGTACCTTGTTTCAGTTCGATAACAAACTTGATATCTCTCTGAGGAGGCAATCCAGGTAGGTCTTCTGGAAAGACATCTGGATAATCACTTAGTACAGGTTCTGACGACAAGGAGGTCTCAGCTTTTCTAGTATCCACCACAATGACCAAAATACTCCATGTACCTTGGTTAAGCAATTTACTTGCTTTCAAAGCTGAAATCACCTTAGGCAAGACCACGATCCCTGCCCCTTTAAATTTAAACCTTACCTCTACTAAAGGATTAAAAACTACCTCCTTCCAGGCATAATCTATACTAGCATGGTTAGCAGCCAACCAATCCATACCTAATATTACATCAAAGTTCCGCATGTTCAAAACTAGCAAGGTTGCCTTTAGCATATTACCTGCTAATTCTAACTGACATGTCTTGACTTTTTTCTTCATAAAGAATAATTTCTAGTGACGGAGTAGACATAGATAGCATAAAACCAATGGGTTCCACCTCCAAACAAGAATATTTTTACAATGATTAATGAGATAAAGGAATGAGATGACCCAGAGTCAAATAACACTAATGCATAATGCCCCAAGATTGGAAGCGTGCCTGTTACCACGGTGCCTCCCTTCTCTGCTTCCTGACGGTTGGTGGAAAAAACTTGGCCTTGCTGTCGGTTCCCACTCCCCTGAGATGAACCGGATGTTAGATTTTTCATTACCGTAGAAGAATTACTAGGACAATTCACAGCTAAGTGCTCCGGTTGCTTGCAAGTGAAGCAAATTCTCGTCTCATTCCAACAGCGACCTAGGTGCCTCTTCCCACAACTGTTACATACAAGTCTGCCTCTCTATAGCACCCACCTCAGCGAATTGCTAACGGTAATGTCCTTGTGCACCTCTCGTCCTTGGACTCCTCCGTGGGATCCCTACTGGCTTCTACTCGACCTTCTTCTTCTATTCAGATAAAGGTTTTTGCCCTAGTGGCTTTGCCTGTTCCTCATCCTCCTAATCATTTGCATCTACGACCAGAAGCAACGCCTTAGCCTGGATAGTAGGCTTAAAATCTCGAACAAAAGCCATGATTTCGCTTCTGAGGCCTTTCACAAATCTTTCAGCTCAAGTCGACTCTGTAGTCACTAACATCGGAGCAATACGAGACAGTACGTCGAATTCCTTGTCATACTCTTCCACTGTTATCTGCCTTTGCTTTAAGTCCAAGAATTCCTGACGATTTACATCCCTATGGTTTGCAGAAAAGAACTTCTCATAGAAGCACTACTTAAACTATTCCCACGTGATAGTGCTAGGATCTCCCCCAAATTTTCTTTCAGCGAATGGCCACCAAATAACACCTTTGTTCCTGAGTACAAACGTTGCACACTGAATCTTTTGGTTGTTTAGATACTTTATGTATCAAAAAATGTTCTTTATTAACGAAAACCACAACTCTGCTCTTGTAGGGTCCTTATGAAAACCACAACTCTGCTCTTGTAGGGTCCTTCAGCGACCCATAGAAAGTCTAAGGATTATATTTCCTGAAATCTTTCAGATATTTCGCTTCAGCTGACAGTCGATCTGGCATGTCTTTCGGTACAGTTTGTGCAGCTTGAGTTGAAGCGAGAGCTGCTGAGACTTGCTGAAACTGTACCATAGTTGTTGTCACGGTCGAAGCAATCATTTACTCCATCTGGATGTCAGGGCAACCAAATCAACTTGAGTGACAGGTGCGACGGGGTCTACAGCCGGTGCATCAAGTTGTCCTCAACCTGCTCCTCGTCCACCTCGTCGACCACTCCTGGCACCTCTACATGATGAAATTTCCTAAAACATCACCACACACCCTTAGAAAAAAATTAAAAAAAGATAATCCATGTCATCTTCACTTTATTCACGCAGTTTATAAGCATAACTAACAACTTAAAATAGAAAGCGTACATGGCGGCAACAAAAGGACCATATTGACAACAGGGACCTAAACCATAGACTTACTCTGTAAGTCAGTCTACAGAACCTAAAACTTAGGCTTTGGTACCAACTGTAACGTCCTGAATCCCTAGAACGAGTCGGGTTGTTGCAAAACAAAATTCATAAAAAAATTTCAAACCAACAATGAATCAAACTACTCATTTCATTTAAAGAGCACACTAGAACATGTTTTCAAAAGTAATTCAAACATTAGAAAGTAGTAAACAAAATCCTGAAAACACATTTTTGACGTGATCCCTCCTATTTTAAACAAAGTTCAATAAAGACAACAACAAGATAAACGAAGTAAGATAAATCCATAAAGTTCCAGAAAAAAACAAAATCACTAGCTCAAAAGCATCTCATCCATGTGCTCACTATGGTGTGGTCACTGGTCTTTCTTGTCCTCGTCGGTTTTCCTTTATCTTTGCCGAAAAAACAAAACACCAAAAGGAGGTAGGTTCCAGTTTGATAGCGAACTCAATCTTTCTCTGAGTAGGCAATCGAGGTAGGTCTTCTAGAAAGACATTTGCATAATCTCTCACTACAAAGTTTGACGAAAATGAGGTCTCAGGTTCTATAGTATCCACCACACTGGCCAAAATACTCCATGTACCTTGGTTAAGCAGTTTACTAACTTTCAAACCCAAAATCATCTTAGGCAAGACCACAGTTTAAACCTTTTCTGAGCTAAAAGATTAAAAACTACCTCCTTTCGGACACAATCTATACTAGCATAGTTTGCAGGCAACCAATCCATGCCTAATATTACATCAAAGTCCTGCATGTTCAAATCTAGCAAGGTTGCCTCTAACACCCAACCTGCTAATTCCAACTAACATGCCTTGACTTTTTCTTCAGAAAGCATAATTTGTCCCAGCGGAATAGATACAGATAGCACATAACGAAAAGCTTCCACCTCTAAACAAGCATTTTTTTACAAAGACTAGCGAGATAAAGGAATGAGATGACCCAGAATCAAATAATACTAATGCATAATGTCCCAAGATTGGGAGCGTACTTGTTACCACAGTGCCTTCCTTCTTCGTTTCCTAATGGTTGGTGGCAAAAACTCGACCTTGCTGTCGATTTTCACTCCTCTGAGATGAACCAGTTGTTTGATTTATTATGACCGAAGAAGAATTACTAGGACAATTCACAGCTATGTGTCCTGGTCGATTGCAAGTGAAGCAAACTCTAGTCTCATTATAACAGCGACCCGAGTGCCTCTTTCCACAACTGTTACATACAGGTACCTGCCTCTCCGTAGCACCTGCCTTAAAAGACTACTGACGGTAATGCCCCAGTGCACCTCTCGTCCTTGGGCTTCTCCGTGGAAACTCTGCTGGATTTTTCTCGACCTTCTTCTTCTGCCCAGAGAAAGGTTCTTGTCGTAGTGGCTTTGCCTGTTCCTCATCCATGACCAGGCACAATGGCTCAGTCTGAGAAGTAGGCTTAAAACTCGTATAAAACCTCTGATTTGCTTCTTGAGGCCTCTCACAAACCTTTCAAAGTAAAACAAGACAGTTCATCTATACTCTTCCATGGTAATATGCCCCTGCTTCAAATCCATAAATTCCTAACGCTTGGCATCCTTGAGGTTGACAAAGAAGAACTTCTCGTAGAAGCATTCATTGAACTGTTTCCACATAATAGCACGAAAATTTCCACCCAACCTTCTTTCAGCGAACTTTCACCAGATAACAGCACTGTCTTTGAGTACAAACACTGTACACTGAATCTTCTTGTTGTTCGGACAATTCATGTATTGAAAAATGTCTTTAATCGACGACAACCATAGCTCCGCTTTATAATGATTTTCAGTGACCCATCCAACGTCTGAGGATCCATGTTTCCTGAAATCCCCTAGATGTTTCGCTTCAATTGACAGTCGGTTCAGCAGGTCCTCCTATAGAGCTTGTGCGACTTGAGTTGGATCAGGAGCTATTGAGAGTTGCTGAAACTGTATCTTAGCTACTGTCACGGCCAAAGCAATCCTTTGCTCCATCTGGGCTGTCAAAGCAACTAAATCAGTTTGAATGACAGGTGCGGCAGGGTCTAAGTCGGTGCAGTAGGTTGTTCTTGACTTATTCCTCGTCCACCCCGTCCACCTCTCTTGGTGCCTCTATGTGGTGACATTTTCTAAAAAAATCATCACACACCGTTAGAAATACGATCAAAAAGTTAAACCATGTCATTTCCAGTTTGTTCAGGCAGTTTATTAACATAACTAATAGCTTAGAGCAGAAAGCGTACCTGGCGGGGACAAATGAATCATAGTGACCATAAGGACCTAGACCATAGACTTACTCAGTAAGTCAGTCTATATAACTGAAACTTAGGCTCTGATACCAAATGTAACGCCCCAAATTTCTAAAACTAGTTGGGTTGTTACTGAATAAAACCCATAAAACATTTTTCAAACGAACAATGAATAAAACGACTCATTTCATTTCAAGAGCATACTAGAACAAGTTTTCAAAATTACTTCAGATGTTAAAAAAAGTAGCAAACAAAATCCTGAAACAAAGAAAAAAAACATCTTTCACGGCATCCCTCCTATTCCAAACAAGTTTAATAAGGAAAACATCAAAACAATACCAGGTAAAATAAATCCATAAAGGTCCAGAAAAGAACAAAATCACAAACGTAGAAGCATCTTATCCATGTGGTCCCCATGGCGTGGTCACTAGTCTTTCTTGTCCCTCGCCGGTCTTCCTTTACCTTTGCCTGAAAAAAATGCCAAAAAGGTGAGTATATAAATATACCCAGGAAAAAACTCACTACTGGCCCCACTAGGTAGTTGTGGGTTCCCCATTAAGCATGTACCCTATTTCACACAATATAATGGTCCACTAGGGAAGCCCATATCAGCCAATACGCAAGAGTCAACCTAGGAAACATGTGTGAAACACATGAAAAAATAGTCTAGTGTATCATCGGGTTGCGTGGCACACAGTAGCGAGCCCGTCCTACTCAGAGTACAACAAATGGCCTATAGACCGAAACAATACCTAACCTAGTCCAACATACAATATTAACAAGTAGACAGGCTTTCAAGTTTCACGTGGGATCAACGGCTCGTAGACAGGAGCGTGGCTGCTGCGATTTTGGCGTAGATCTGAAATGAGGTGGCGCGACTCGCGATCTGAAGTGAGGCAGCACGATGACACAATTGGGCTCTTTGTGCAAGAGACGAATCTGGTATGACACAAATCTAGGCAGCGCACGATGGAAGGGATCTGATGCGACGCGGATCCAAGCAGCGTGCAAATGTTGTTGGAGCGAGGCAGATGGAGGCGACCTTCGTGGCATTTTCGGCGGTTGGGTGCGTGAAACGAGGAGACTTGGAAGAATAATAGGAAGAGAAGAGACAGGAAGAAAGAAGAAAAGAGAGGGGGCGACAAAGAGGAGAAAGGAAGAAGAAAGGAATTTTTTTAATAATAATAATATTGTTATTATTATTATTATTATTATTTATTTTTCATTTTCCTCCTTTAAAAACCAAAATTCCAATTAAACCCTGAATTAAAGGATAAAATTAAGAATAACCAAAAGAAATTATTACCTCAAATTTGGGAGTTGTGACAATAAACTAGTGTTTAGCTATGCAAGAGAGTAATAGGGAAACATTAGAAGTTAACAATGAACAGACGTAATGTTGTATTTAATTCCCAAGTGTATGAAAATAGAATTAAATCTTAGATATTAAAAGGTTTGAGTTCGAGAGAAGAGATTCGGATCTTAGATTTTTTATCCATAACAATTTTGAATGAGATCAACACTCCAGGACACTCTAACCAAGTGATTTCCCTACAGTTTAATTAGTTTAGAACAACTCTTCTCTGTCGATTGTCAATATAAAATAGCTGACATATACACAATAGTTATGCACAATCTTACAATACCAATCTCTAAGGAGAATACCCTTTACAGGATTTCTTACTTCGATACATATGCTTGTATAACCCCTGTCACGCGCCTTTTTCCATCCATTTGAGTTTAAATACTAAAATTTATAGCTTTTTTTTCATAACTTGAATATTATTACACATAACTCAATTTGTACTTGAATTCTATCTAAACTTCTCTCTCAAATTACTTCCTCTTTCACCTTAAATGTGTAATTCTTGAAGATGAACAACCACACATTTGAGGTACTTATTATAATAATATTAATATTGATATTATTATTATTAAAAGTTAGGTTTTCTTTTTCATTCTTCTTCTTCTTTTCCTCCAGCCGCTACCCCCCTCTCTTTTCGACTTTCTTTCTTTGTCTTCTTCTTCTTATTATTATTATTCTCACCTTTCATCTCAGTTGTCTGCGTCATGCCAAAGCTCGCCAAGGAGGGTGGCTGTCTAGATCGCGTCGTGTAAATCCACCACGAGCCGCGTTGTCTCTGCTTTCACCGACTGTGTACGCGCTGTGGCAAAGTCGAATCACGATGCCCCTTCCTCCGTTCCATATCGTGAACGTTTCGCCACCATTAGCTCTCGCATCGCTACAAACCTAAAGTCTCCACACACAGACTACACAGACAGACGTCCTCGTGGATCAACGAAGTCGTCCGCTTCGTGTAGTCGTCGTGCCCCGTTCTAAATCCTCGAGCCTTCGTACGACGTGTGCACTGCCAGCTTTCAGATCTGCACCACTCTGTGCAGTTCCTCTCCACAACGATCCTAGCTGTGGAGTTTCTGTTTGCATCATCCCGAGTCGAAATCCCTTTCTCTCTGTCGTGTTTCTTGAAAATCTTGGGTAAGTTCGGTAAGGTTTTTTTAGTCTAATTACTTGGGATTTTGGATAATCATTAGAATTTTGTTTGGAGAATTTTTTGAATTAATTAGGATTTTTATCGTTCTTGAAGGAACGAATTGAGGAAGTATGTTGAAGCATTGTTGGATGTTTGTTAGTAGCGTTTGAGCGATCGTTGGGTAAGTTTTGGGTAAAGACGTAAAGGTCATTTTTCTTCATATTTTGCCTTGAGAATAAATTACTCTTATTGTTATGTTTATGGCGATTTTCGAGGAATTATTTGTGCAAGTCAAATTTCCAATCGATATTTGAGGTAAGAGGTTTCCTACTGTCTTGCACGTTAACACTCTGAAGTGTATGAATGTTTAAGTTGATGTGGTGATTGTGTGTTACTCTTATGTGATATGAAATACCTCTGAAAATATACAGTCTTGTACGGATACCGCTGAGAATATACTGATGTGTGTGGATACCTTTGGGAAAATAATGTTGTGTATGTATACCTTTGAAAATGTATTATCTTGAAATGTACTGTCGAATATATGTCGATGGGCACAATTCTACCTAGGTTATATATGTTGTGTGGACTTTGTAACTTATGGTATAGCTACTATTATGCATAATGACTAGCATGTGTAGCACTTGGCTTTTTTAACTGTGTGAAACTTCAAAGCATGACTACTTGTTAGTGTTGTATGTTGGACTAGGGTAGGTGTTGTTTCTGTCTATGGGTCATTTGTTGTACTCTGTAGTTGAACGGACTCGCTATACACTAGGCTATTTTTACATGTGTTCCTACAGGTTCCCTAGGTTGATGCTTATGTTTTGGCTGATATGGGCTTCCCTAGTAGACCATTATACTGTGTGAAACAGGGTACATGCTTAATGGGGAACCAACAGCTACCTAGTGGGGCCAGTAGTGAGTTCCTTACTGGGTAGATTTATATACTCACCTTTTTGGCATTTTTCAAGCAAAGGTAAAGGGAGACCGACGAGGGACAAGAAAGACTAGTGACCACGCCATACGGACCACATGGATGAAATGCTTCCGCGTTTGTGATTTTGTTCCTCTCTGGAACTTTATGGATTTATTTCACCTGGTATTGTTTTGATGTTTTCCTTATTGAACTTGTTTGAAATAGAAGGGATGTCGTCAAAGATGTTTTTTTTTTGTTTCAGGATTTTGTTTGCAACTTTTTTTAACATCTGAAGTACTTTTGAAAACTTGTTCTAGTATGATTTTGAAATGAAATGAGTCGTTTTATTCATCGTTGGTTTGCAAAATGTTTTATGGGTTTTATTGAGTAACAACCTAATCTGTTCCAAAAATTCGGAGCGTTACACTTGGTATCAGAGTCTAAGTTTAGATTTTGTAGACTGACTTACAGAGTAAGTCTGTGTTTAGGTTCCTATGGTCACTATGGTCCGTTTGTTCCCGCCTGGTACGCTTTCTGTCCTAAGCTATTAGTTAAGCTTATAAATTGCCTAAATAAACTGGAAATAACATGATTTAACTTTTTTATCGTATTTGTAAGGGTGTGTGGTGATTTTTTTAGGAAATGTCGCCACGTAGAGGTACCAAGAGAGGTGGACGGGGTGGACGAGGAGCAAGTTAAGAACAACTTACTGCATCGACTTAGACCATGCCACACCTGTCATTCAATCTGATTTGGCTGCCCTGACAGCTCAGATGGAGCAAAGGATTGCTTGGGTCGTGACAGCAGCAACGATAAAGTTCAACAAGTCTCAGCAACTGCTACTCCAACTTAAGCCGCACAAGTTGTACGGAGGACCTGCCGAACTGCCTATCAAGTGAAGAGAAACCATCTGAGAGATTTTAGGAAATATGATCCTCAGACGTTCGATGGGTCACTGAAAAACCCTTCTAAAGTGGAGCTATGGTTGTCGTCCATTAAAGACATTTTTCGATACAATAATTTTTCGAACAACCAAAAGATTCAGTTTGTAGTGTTTGTACTTAGAGACAGGGTCGTTATCTTGTGAAAGTTCGCTAAAAGAAGGTTAGGTGGAAATTCCCATGCTATTACGTGGAACAGTTTAAGGAATGCTTCTACTAGAAGTTCTTCTCTGCCAACCTCAAGGATGCCAAGCGTTAAGAACTCTTGGATTTGAAGCAAGAGCAGATGACCGTGGAAGAGTATTACCAGGAATTTGATGAATTGTCTCGTTTTACTTTGGAGTTGGTAACTATAGAGTTGGCCCGAGCTGAAAGATTATTGACAGTTCTTAAGAAGAAAATCAGGAGTTTTGTGCCTGGCCATGGATGCAAATGATAAGGAGGATCAGGAACAGACAAAGGCATTACAACAAGAACCTTTCTCTGGACAGAAGAAGAAGGTCGAGCAAAAGCCAGTAGAGTTTTCACGGAGGAGCCGAAGGACGAGAGGTGCACTGGGGCATTACTCTCAGAAGTCTGTTGAGGCGGGTGCTATGGTGAGGCAGATACTTGTATGTAACAGTTGTAGAAAGAGGCACATGGGTCGTTGTTAGAATGAGACTAGAGTTTGCTTCACTAGCAATCAACAAGGGCACACAACTGTGAATTGTTCTAGTAATTTTTCTATGGTCACGATAAATCAGACAACTGGTTCGTCTCAGAGGAGTGAAAATCGATAGCAAGGTCGCGTTTTTTCCACAAACAGTCAGGAAGCGAAGAAGGTAGGCACCGTGGTAACAGGTACGCTCCCAATCTTGGGGCATTATGCATTAGTATTATTTGACTCTGGGTCATCTCATTCCTTTATCTCGTCAGTCTTTGTAAAAAACGCTTGTTTAGAGGTGGAACCTCTTGGTTTTGTGCTATATGTATCTACTATGTTGGAAGAAATTATGCTTTTTGAAGAAAAAATCAACGCATCTCAGTTGGAATTAGCAGGTCGTGAGGTAGAGGCAACCTTGCTAGTTTTTAACATGCGGGACTTTGATGTAATACTAGGCCTGGATTGGTTGCCTGCTAACCTTGCTAGTATAGATTGTGCCCGAAAGGAAGTAGTTTTTAATCTTCTAGCTGAGAAAAGGTTTAAACCCTAAACCCCAAAACCCTAAAACCCTAAACCCTAAACCTTAAACCCTAAACCCTAAATTTAAAGGGGTAGGGACCGTGGTCTTGCCTAAGATAATTTTGGGTTCGAAAGTTAGTAAACTTTTTAACTAAGGTACATGGAGTATTTTTACTAGTGTGGTGGATACTAGAGAAGCTGAGACCTCCTTGTCATCAGAGCCTGTAATGAGAGATTATCCAGATGTCTTTCTAGAAGACTTACCTGGATTGCCTTCTCAGAGAAAGATTGAGTTTGCTATCAAACTGGAACGAGGTACAAAACTTATATCTAAAGCTCCGTATAAAATGGCTACAACGGAGTTGAAAGAATTTAAGTTGCAGTTACAGGAATTGCTTGACGATGGTTTCATTCGACCAAGTGTGTCACCATGGGGTGCCCCAGTTTTATTTGTTAAGAAGAAGGATGGATCAATGTGCATGTGCATTGACTACAGGGATTTGAACAAGGTGACGGTCAAGAATAAGTATCCGTGACCTAGAATCGATGATTTGTTTGATCAGTTATAGGGAGCCACTGTATTCTCAAAGATTGATCTGCCACCAGGATACCACCAGTTGAGAGTAAAAGAGAGTGACATTCTCAAGACAGACTTTCGTTCGAGATATGGACATTATGGGTTTATAGTGATGTCATTTGGACTGACAAATGCTCCTACGGTATTCATGGATCTGATGAACAAAGTGTTCAAATATTTCCTGGATGCCTTTGTTATTGTCTTGATTGATGACATCTTCGTTTACTCCATAACAAAGGCGGAACATGAGGAGCATTTGCAGAGAGTTTTCAAAACTCTATGGTCAAATAAGCTTTATGCCAAGTTTTCTAAGTGTGAATTTTGAATGAAGCAAGTGGCTTTTCTTGGTCATATCGTTTCTAGAGATGGAGTTTCAGTGGACCCTGCAAAGATTGAAGTTATTACCAGTCACGGAGGTTCGTAGTTTTCTAGACTTTTCAGGCTATTACAGCCAGTTTGTAGAAAACTTTTCACGTATAGCCATTCCTTTGACCCAGTTGACCCGAAAGGGGATTTCTTTTGTTTGAACAAGGGCTTGTGACGACAGCTTCAAGAGTTTGAAGCAGAAACTCATTACTGCACCAATTCTTACAGTGTCGTATGGTTCAGGTAGTTTTGTGATTTAGAGCGATGCATCAAAAAAAGGGTTGGGTTGTGTTTTGATGCAGCACGGAAAGGTGGTTGCTTATGCGTCCCGCCAATTGAAAAACCATGAGCAGAATTATCCTATCCATGATCTGGAATTAGCAACAGTAGTTTTTGCAATCAAGATTTGGAGGCATTATCTGTATGGAGAAAAGATACAGATCTTCACAGACCACAAGAGTCTAAAATACTTCTTCACCCAAAAGGAGTAGAATATGAGATAGGGTAGATAGCTGGAGTTGGTGAAGGACTATGATTGTGATATACTATACCATCCTGGTAAGACGAACGTGGTAGTTAATGGTCTGAGTATAAAGGTGGCTCATTCACCAGTTCTTATTACCAGACAGACTTAGCTGCACCGAGATTTCGAGCGAGCAGAGATTGCAATTGCAGTGGGAGAAGTCACCTCAAAGTTGACACAGTTGACGGTACAACCGACGTTGAGATAAAATTATTGATGCTCAAGGTGGTGACCAGTATTTGAGTATGAAGCGCTACCTAGTTCAGACAAAACAAGCTGAAGGATTTTCTGTATTCTCTGATGATGACTCCTGTATAAGAGATGCTTGCGTGCTCTAACAGACAACGATGTTAAGCATGGGTTGTTTTCTAAAGCGCATAGTTCTTCGTTCTCTATGGATCCTTGTAGTACCAAGATACACCAGGACTTAAAACACTTTTACTTGTGACCTAACATGAAGAGAGAAGCAGCATATTTTGTTGGCAAGTGTCTGGTTTGTTAGGAGGTGGAAGCACCAAGTAAGAAGCCAGTCGGTTTGTCACAGCCTCTCAGAGTTCGAGAGTGAAAGTGGAAGAACGTGTCGATGGACTTTATTACAGGGTTGCCTATGACAACAAAGGGTCACACTGTGAATTGGGTTATTGTGGATAGACTCACAAAATCAGCATATTTTGTACCGGAAAAGACTACGTATACAGCAAGCAAGTGGGAGCAGTTGTACTTGAAAGAAGTGGTGAGATTGCATGGAGTTCCTGTGTCGATTGTTTCAGACAGGGATGCTTGTGTAGGATCGGTATGGCAACCCTAGAGGAGGGGTGAATAAGATTTTTACAAATTAATGAAACTTTTTAACTAAGTAATCCCAATTAAATAAATTAATAGCTTTTTGCTAATAAGTGATTTAAACAAGAAATTCGCACAAATGCATTCATATCAAAATGACTTATAAAGTGACATACAAAAATTCAAGCACAAATTTTAGCAATTAATCTTATGCAATAAACTATATCGACAAATTAATTGCAAAATTAAATAGGAGAGGGATAGAGAAATTAACACCGATAATTTTATAGTGGTTCGGCGCAACCGACCTACATCCACTTTCCAAGCTCCTCTTGGGTATATCACTAAAACTTCGAACCGACTCTTTCCACGGATTAGAGACAACCGCTACACCACTCTTTTTACGAGTTCAAGAGCA
>JBBPDJ010026660.1:0-19684 GCA_037974625.1 Cucumis cinereus | reverse complement strand
ATATCAAATGACTTATCGCTCCAACGATTAAGCACCTTAATGTGCATAAGTTTAACTAAAAAATTAAATGAAGTGAACTTTAGAAACTTTCTATGATTGAGCTGTCGAAAAGGAGGGTGCACTTTGATGGTATAGGTAGTAACTTTCAGTTCTTTTAAGCCTTTATTAACCTTACTTTCATGTCCTCAAGATCCCTCTCATTCAGATGTGATATCGGCTCGTTCATGATCCTCTCTTAAACTCGGGGTGTTACAATTTTTCTCGTTCCACCTCATCACCAGAGTTTATGATCATAGTCTTCCACGTTTTGTCTTCAAAGTTCAAGATTGGAGCCTGCTCCGCTTCGTCTTCAAAGTTCAAGATTGGAGAGTACTTCGCTTCAATTTCAAAGTTAAAGATCCAAGCGTGCTTCACTTCATCTTCAAACATAATGTAACATCCCAAAAATTTGAGATATTTTTAGTTTCATTATCTTAAAATAATATGTTGGATTTATTTTGAGATCTAATTCGTTTTGGGATTTAATTATTTTGGTTAAGAAATTAAATATATGTATGGGTATATATATTTAATTATTTTTGGTTAAAAGATAACTGAGCGAGAAGAGAGGAAGATTTGATTGATTTGGAATAGGAAAACGAAAAAAATTTATTTCAGTTGGAAAAAATATTTGATTTGGTAGAAATTTGGAAAAGATAATAATAATAATAATAAAATATTATTATTATTTATTCATAAATACTAATATTATTATTTATAAATTAATATTATTATTTATTAATTTAGGGTATCCTTCAATGCGTGCAAGTTATAAATTTTAAACTTCTTTCTTCTTCTTCTTCGTGAATTGTCGCCGCCTTCCCTCTTTATTTTCTTTTGCCGATTTTCGGCATATGCTTCACCCAATCGTTTGCTTCTTCGTTCGCCATTAGTTATCTGAGTAAAGTATTGTGTATTTTATTTTGCATTTTTGAATACCCAATAAAGATAAATTGAGAATTAATTTAGGAATTGTTCTTGGTTAATTGAATGTTCTTTTGGAGCTATGGTAGAATTAATTCGTAGAGTTTCTCCTACGAATTAATTGGATCATCAACAACAAATCAGTAAGATTAAGGAGCTATTTTGAAGAGTTTAAAGGTAAATTTGATTAATAATTTTTATGGAAAAATTGTTAATTAAATTGTTATGTATAGATTTTATTTGGAGCAATCATTTGAAATTAATTCGTAGAGTTCTTTCTACGAATTAGATTGGAATTCGACAACCAATTGGTAAGTTTAAAATATTTTATCAAAGGATTAAAGTTAAAATTAACTAATAATTTTATGAAAAATTATTAATTAAATATTTTATGTATAGGATCAATTTCAGGGAAAAACTCAAGCAAAAGTATTGATGACACTTTGAGGTAAGGAACTTACTACTGGTTCCTCCATAAGTATTGACGAGTTGTTTGATACTGATTTAAGTGGTGATTATGTGGCGAGTTAACTAAATGGCTTAGTTAACTGTTGATGATGGTTATGTGAGGAGTTAGCTGAATAGATTAGTTAACTGTTAGGGATGGTTATGGTGAGTTAATTAAATGATTTAGTTAACTGCTGGTGATGGTTATTGAGTTAAACGAATGAACTAACTCCTGAGTTAGCTGTTGGTGATGGGTTAACTATGTAGAGACGGACTGAATGGCTATGCGGTCTGTTAGAAGCAGTTGCTGTTGAAAAACAGTAAAACAAGATAAAGGTGTGAGGTGATTGTGGTTCTCATTTTTGAATTAAGCTTCATATGTGTGTTTATGAACGTTTTGGTCTAAGATTGCAAGTTTTGGGACTGTGGTAGCTGTTAACTTTATCTATTAGCCACGTTGTACTTCGTATGTGGGATGGGTTCACAAGTGGTTCAGGTTTAATAGAAAGTTAACAGTTCACATAGTGGACCCAGTTGTGGGTCCCTTACTGGGTATTTTTGTACTCACCCTTTTTCTGTTTATTTTTTCAGGTAAGTATGAGGAAACCAGTGAAGGAGAGGAAGGATTAGTGACCATACCATCAGGGACTATATTGACTAATGCTTCCACTGCAGCCTTCATGATTTTATGTTTCTTGAACTTCTAAAAATTCCATGTTTTAATTAGGGCTCGAACATCAGTAGTTTTACATTGTTTTATTGATTCATTTGTCTGTTTTTCTACATAAAGATGACTTTGACATTTCTTAAATAAAATGGTTTGAAACTTTCCTGATCTTTGTTTTAAATTCTTGTTAATTTAGTAACGACATCGGGTTAAGGTTAAGAATTTGGGGCATTACAGTTGGTATCAGGGCCTAAGTTCTTAGGTTCTGCAGACTGACTTACGATGTAAGTTTATGGTTTATGTCCCCATGGTCACTATGGTTTCTTCTGATGGGATAAAAACTCATCGCAATGGAAGAATTACAAGACTATTCACAATTTTAATTTTTGAAAAATTAAAATACTAATATATTGGAAAAAGATCTACAGCTAAGCATGCTTTTTATAGACAAAAATTACAGAGGAAAAAAAAACTCACCCTCGTTGCCGTCTATGAATTCTACGAAAACTTAAAATTGTTGTCACCACCACTAGGAACCTCTCCTATTCTCTGAGTAATGGAGGTTGAAGAATTGTGGGAATCAACTGCGATTTACTTTGGGAATTTTGGGAGAAAAAAATTGAGAGAGTTTTTTTTTCTTTCTGCAGACCTTCTTCAATTCAAACTAGGGTATCTTTTCAGTCGTACTACCCTTCCCCTTCTTCAGGATGAATACGAAGAAGTTAGAGATAATATTGGGAGAACGTGGGAGCATTCCACGTTTTTCCAAAAAAATAACTCCCGTAAGGGAGTTATTTAATTTAATTTTATTTAAATTAATTAATTAATTTAATTAAATGATATTTTATCATTATTTCATTTAAATCATATTTAAATGAATATCTCTCACATAACCTATAATTTTAATTTTAATTAATTCAATTAAATACAATTAAACGAAATTATTAATTATTTCTCTAATTAATTAATTTCCAAATAAAATATCTTATGTTTAATTTAATCCATATTTGAATCATATTCAAATATTAAATTCTCTCAAAACATATAGTTTTAATGTGTATCATATATGCATTAAGTTTAATCTATAATTTTAATACGAATTTAATTCACATTAAATCAATATTTAAACTCATTCAAATATTTTATTCTCACATTAATTAATTGTGAATCACATCCAAAATTTAAATTTATATTATAAAGTTTAATTAAAATATAAACTATATCTTATAATATATCACCATACATTATATTAATTCCATTAGTCAATTTGAACATTGAAATTATATCCAAGATATATTAACCTCATCACCCTTTACGAGCAAGGAAGGAGACCTCATGGACCTACAAATCAGAAGCTACAACGATATGAGATTAATTGACTAAACTCATTAACCAAATTAATCAATATTCGTTACCTGTGTGTACATTTCACTAAAGACTCATAGTCGAAGTCTTCTCACTGTAGATATATTTCTTTGTCTAGGGATGTAGACCAATAACAACAAGTTAGTCTTTCACAAGTGTTCGTAACTCCAGGTGGGTCAAATTACCGTTTTACCCTTGGGTTACTTCTTGGTCCTTAAATACCAATGCTCCTCTAATGAACATTATACTGATGGTCCAACCAATAAGAAGAAATTTCTCTCGTGCCATAGAGAGGGTAGGGCTCTTTGTTCAAGTCCCGGAGAGACCAATTAAGGGAACACTCATCTACTTATCCTAAAGTCGAGAAGGAGTGAATTCCATCTTGTGTGATTATGTTTCCAGCTCGTCAATCGATCTTGTTTCCAAAACTGTAGGCTTATTGAGTCAGCAAACCGGCCACTCTCACCCATACAAATCAAAGGACAGTTCCTCGTGAACAGGAGTTTATAATACACGTAGGTTATCCTATTTGAAATAAAAACCTAACTAGCCAACGAGGTTACATCTAGTGGTTACTATTTAGTTGCCCAGTCTTATGCAAACTGATTGCATAGGATACCCCCACGTGCGTGTCACCTACACGAACACATTGGATCATTGTGTTTGTATCAAATACAAAGTGGGCCGTATCCATAACGTTACAAGGATAAGGTAGGCAACCTTATCCTTATACTATAGACCCTTTAAGTTGTATCTCAAACATTGATCCCTGTATGTCTCGACATATTATTCAAGTTTCATGAAATAGCTTAGGATGTTAGTTTATTGGATTTGGGTTAATTAGACAAACATAATTAATAACTATTTATTGAAATTGAAATAATAATTGTTTAGTAATAACGGTCAACGGTTTACATTTACTATCTATGAGTTTTAGGACATAAAATCCAACACTTTCGTCCTCGCCAGGTACGTTTCTTGATAAGATACTTTATGGATATATGTTTATGACATTGCCTGTTTAAACTAAAATCACGATGGACTATCTATGTGATTGAGAACCTTATGGAAAATGTTATGGTTAGAAAATGTCGTCACGTAGTGGTGATAAAAGGGAACTAAGCACATGTTTAAGTTCAAGTGATTTGAAGCACAAATTTGTTGTGGACAGAGTTAAACTTTGTTGATGAAAATTAAAACGCTATTTGGTAAATAGTTGTTAAAATGAGATTTCCAGGGTTTATGTTGTAACATCCCAACAATTTGAGATAATTTTAGGTTAATTATCTTAAAATAATAAGTTGGATTTATTTTGGGATCTAATTTGTTTTGGGATGTTAATTATTTTGGTTAAGAAATTAAATATATATATAAGTATATATATTTAATTATTTTTTGGTTAAAAGGTAATTGAGAGAGGAGAAAGGAAGATTTGATTGATTTGGAATAGGAAAAGGAAAAGATTTATTTGATTTGGTAAAGATAATAATAATAATAATAATAATAATAAAAGATTACTATTATTTATTAATTTATTTTATTTTAGAGTTGCATTGGAAAGCGTGAAGTTATAAAAAAATTCAATTTTTCTTCTTCCTCAGCCCTTCACGCTGCCGCCCTCCATTGTTTTTCTTTTTGTCGGTTTCCGACATTTGTTCCGCCCAATCGTTTGCTTCTCCGTTCGCCGATGTATTTTAGTCTTGTGAATTTGATTTTTCCGTTATTTTCGATTTTTTGATACCCAATCAAGTTAAATCGAGAATTAATTTGGGAATTGTTTTGGTTAATTGAAGGTCATTTTGGAGCTATGGCTAGAATTAATTCGTAGGATTTTACCTAATAATTAATTGGAGAGTCGACAACGAATCGGTAAGATTAAAGAACTACTTGGTAGGGTAAATTTGATTAACAATTTTTGGAAAATTTGTTAATTAAATGTTTTATGTATAGGATCAGTTTGAAGGAGAAACTCAAGCAAAAGTATTGACGACACTTTGAGGTAAGAGACTTACTACTGATTCCACGACAAGTATTAAAGATACTTATGAAATTATTTATGTGACATTTTATGAAATTATTTATGTGACATTTGAGTTGCTTGATGTGGTGATATGTTGTATCGACTTGTTAGGTAATGGGTTTGAGTTAGTTTAATTAATAATTTTTATGGAAAATTATTAATTAAACTTGGATGTGTAAGTGACTTACTACTGGTTCCTCGATAAGTAATGGGAATACTACTGGTTCCTCGAAAGTATTTATGTGACATTTGAGTTGCTTGAGTGGTGAGTTTTGAATTAGTTAGTGAAGGGGTATAATTTATATTTCTTTTGGAAAGAAATTATTAATGAAAGTTCTTGTATGTTTAGGGTCTATTGGAGGTTATTTCGTCTAGGAGAATCTCTTTAATTTGAGGTAAGGAATACTTCTACCGAATTCACGCCTTTGGCGTATAAGGTGTGGGAGATGGTTAGGATGCCTGCGTTATGGTGTTAAGTTCGGGTTTATATTTGGATTGTATTTTTGTATGGATTACACATGTTTTGTTTTATTGTTTACCTGTGTTATCTGCTGCATGAGATATGTTTGGTTATTGTTATCACAATCTTTTGGCCTGAGTTTAATTGGTTACGGTTTCGGTAACTTTACCAAATGAATTTGTACTTGGTGGCAAAATGATGAGTTAGTTTGCAAGCCAGTATGGCAACTTAATTCTGACTAAGCCAGTGACAAGTCTTTGTGGCGGATTTGTTATTGAAGGTCGGTTAACGGGGTCTGTACGAGACATGTTCCGACGTTTCGTTCTAAGGGCAAGTCCATGTGGTGATTTGCTCTGACAGGGTCGGTTAACGAGGTCTGTTTCGACATCTTTGTCAGTACTCAACCACCCGATTGTGTGTCGTAAAGTACAAGCCTTTAGGGGAGGTTAATGGTCACCTAGTGGACCAACCGATATATTTATGATAAACTAGTTGTTTATGGTTTATATGATAAGCGGTTTATTAGGTATCAACGCATAACTCGTATGTCAAGCTTAACTGTGTTGTACACTGATAAGACTTGTTTGGTTATGTGACGAAATGCTTGATACTGGTTTATGTGGTGAGTTAACTAAACGGTTTAGTTAACTGCTGGTGATGGTTATCTATGAGATGGACTGAATGGCTTTGTGATGATCTGTTAGGATAGATTACTATGGATAAACCAATGGGGTTGTATGGCGATATGTCTTTATGGTTTGTTATGGAAAAACCATGAAACAGAATAAAGGTGTGAGATGTTTGTAGTTCTCATTCTTGAACTAATCTTCATATGTGTGCGTATGAATGTTTTGGACTAAGATGACATGTTTTGGGAATATGGTAGCTGTTAACCTTGTCTATTAGCCATGTTATACTCGATATGAGGGACGTTAGTCGCTTTTGAGACTAAGAATGTATAGTACAGTTTAATAGGAAGTTAACAGTTAACCTAGTGGGTTCAGTAGTGGGTCTCTTACTTGGTATTTTAATACTCACCATTTTCATGTTTATTTTTCAGTTAAGTATGAGGAAACCGGCGACGAAAATGAAGGACCAGTGACCATGTGTTTGGGGACTTCATTGACAAATGCTTCCGCTGCAGTCTATGTTGATGTTGTTACTTGTGAAAAATGCTTCCGCTGTATTGTTTTTGTTAAGATTATGAGTTTTTTTTGTTAAGTAACGACCTCGAGTTAAGGTTGAAAAATCTGGTGCGTTACATATGTTGTATTTTACCTTGAAGAATGAGATTAGTGGATTTACAATAAACTTTGTCCAAATAATCACATACTTATAGGCGGGATTAAAGTTTATCAAGGCAAATTTTATTAAAGGTTGCTAGATGTTAAAGCCAAAGTTTGACAGTGACTCTAAGGTAAGTGATTCTTTTGTTGGAATACCCTTGAGTTGGACACTTAAATTTGTGAAGGTGAGTGAACATGTTTAATATTCTGGTAGCATAAAGGCATGCTATGATCTAATGTAATAGATTCGTGGATCAAGTCTTTAATGGTTTTGAGTCACTTCGGCTGATTGAGAACTTGGGCTGTAAGAAGTAACCTATTAAGATTTCTGGCAAGAAAAGTTAGGGTGCTACACAATAGAGGAAATTGTGTTGGTAAAAGTTTTATGGCGAAATCACTTAGTCGAAGAGACTATGTAGGAACAAGAGGATGGCATGAGGGTGTGTTACCCATAGTTGTTCGAGAATTAGAACTTTCGAGGACGAAAGTTTCTTAAGGAGGAAAGATTGTAACATCGCAAAAATTTGAGGCAATTTAATTTATTTATCTTAAATAAATTAAGTAAAGTTGGATTATATTGATTGGGATGTTAATTATTTAATTCGAATTGGAAAAAAAATATTTGATTTTGTGTAAAAAGAAAAAATAAATGATAGTAAAGATTATTGTTACTTATTTATAAAATAATAATAATATTATTTATTAATAATAAATTAATTTTATTATTTATTTTATAAAAAAATTAATTTAGGGTTTCATTGGAATGCGTGAAGTTAAAATAATTTAATCTTCTTCCTCCTTCATCGCGCGACCTTTCACTATCCAACTTTTTCTCCGGTAACTCTCATTCAATGATGAGATGCATCCTTCTTTGACTGGCCAGTCGTCCGACAAGCTCCTCCGACATTCGTTCGTTGGGCATTGGGTCACTTTCCCTTCGATGCAAAGTCGCCGCTCTGCCGCCAATCGTTTCGAACAGAGCCACCTATGTCTGTCGATCTGTCCAATGATCGTGGCGTTTTGCCGCTGTAGTTCTCTAAGCCACCGGTCTCTGACCGTTGCCGCCTATGTCTTCTTGGATTATTGGTAAAGTATTTGGTATTTTATTTTGGATTTGTTTTTGGATATTCAATAAAGTTAAATTGAGAATAAATTTGGGAACTATTCTTGGTTAATTGAAGATTATTTTGGAGCTACTTTTAGAGTTAATTTGTAGAGTTTCTTCTATGAATTAATTAAACTCTACGAATTAATTGGAGCGTCGACAATGAATTGGTAAGAGTAAAGAACTATTTTGAAGAGTTTAAGGGTAAATTTGATTAATAAGTTTTATGGAAAAATTGTTAATTAAATTCCTATGTATAGATTTGACTTGGAGCTTCATTGATAATTAATTTGTAGAATTTTTCCTACGAATTGAATTGGAGTTTTTTGACGACCAATTGGTAAGTTGAAGAACGAATATTGAAGGATTAAAGTTAAAATTAATTAATAATTTAATGGAAAAATAATGTTTTATGTATAGAATCAATTTGAGGGAAAAACTCAAGCAAAAGTAATTAACGATACCTCAAGGTAAGAGACTTACTACTGATTCCTCGACAAGGATATTTAGGTGACAGTAAGAATACTTATGTGACATTTGCATTGTTTGATTTTGTGATATGATGAAGTAACTGAATAGATGACGAGAATAAGTTATTTTAATTAATAATTTTAATGAAAAAATCTTAATTAAAATTGGAGGTGTAAGGGATGCTTCTACTGAATCCGCTCCTTAGGTGCATAAGGTGAAAGGGATTGAATGGGTTGCATGTGTTACTATATGGGTACAAAAGAACACGGTGATTTAAGTGTACCTTGTGCCATAAATGCTTTCAATTGTTTTATTGTTAGTTATGCTTTAGAGTTGTTATGGAAAACCTTATAACATGACACATGGTTTCGTTGTTAGAATTTTGGGTATGTAATAGCTGGTTGGTTTTGTTGTATTGTGGCACGATGATTGGGTACTTTTGTATGATTAACTGTGTGGCTTATGACCTTTCGTACCTTATGGAATCTGTAAAGCATGTTAATTGTACCATGAGGATGAATTATTGTTGTGATTGCTTTACTTATTGATTGTGGTTTCTGTTGGATTATGGTGTCTGTTAACTCTACCTATTATCTTTGTGTACTTCGTATGTGGGACGGGTTGACAAGCCTGTATGGCGTGTGTCATGTGGGTAGGGTTGACAAGTCTGTGTGATATGTTTTCCGACATGATTGCTTTTGCATGTGGTCCCACAGGTTTGTTAGGGTGACCCTGACATTGGACTGTATGGGCATTCCTACCAAACAATTTGACTATGTGTCATAGAGTACAATTTAATAGAGAGTTAATAGTGACTATGTCATGGGGGACTATATTGACAATTTAATAGAGAGTACAAGTAAGTATGAGGAAGCTTGCAAAGGACAGGAAGAATTAGTGACTATGTCATAGGGGACTATATTGTTTAATGCTTCCATTGCAGCCTTAATGATTTTATGTTTCTTTAACTTCTGAAAATTGCATGTTTTATTTAGGGCCCGAACATCAGTAGTTTTACATTGTTTTATTGATTCATTTGTTTGTTTTTCGGCATAAATGTGATTTTGACGTTTCTTTTTAATTTCTTAAATAAAATGGTTTGAAATTTTCACGATCTTGGTTTTAAATTCTTGTTTTTATTTTAGTAACGATCGCGGGTTAAGGTTAAAAATTCAAGACGTTACACCATCTCAAAAATGCAGTTGAAATGCTCATCATCTCCAAAATGAAGCTTCGAGGAATGGCATAATAGAGTTGTCGAGAGCTTTTTGGGGCTATCTCTAGGTGAAACAAACCATGATATAATGAAGTTCAATATTGACATAATAAAGTTTCCTAGTGCTTTCTGGGGTCGTCTCTATGTGAATCAACTAATGATGCAATAAGAAGTTAAGGAGTGGGATTGCTAACGACCAAGTAAAGTGCTCCACCTTTCCTAACAGGAGTGGACTCATTGACAAAAGAGTAAAAATGGTCGACCGTTTCTAGTAGAAGCGGGGTCACTGATGACAGAGTCTAAACATCTCACCACTCCTTGCAGGAGTTAGGTCACTGCGGTGAAACTAGAAAGAGGTTGCCCCTATAGAAGACCAAAACATATATACAAATATAGCAACAAAAGAAGAGCTTTCGAAAATCTGCGTTAAGGGTAAAAGAGTTAAACCAAGTTACTAGAACTTTAGTCTTTGTAAAGAAAAAAGGCAAGAAAGAAAAAAAAAAAGAAATAAAGCGTGAAAAGGTAAAAGAAAACGAGAACCCAAAAAAAAAAAAAAAAAAAAGAGAAAAAAAGAAAAAAAGAAAGAAAAGAAATGAAAAGATGAAGCTTGCTGTGGTATTATGGAGTTCACTGCTTTACTCACTAAATTTGAGCTTTCCACTTTGAGAAGAGTTTTCAAGCTTCATTAGTTTGAGATGAGGTTTCAATCTTGTTGTGCTCTTATTGAGTTCTCTAATTCAAAATTAAAGAGATTAAGTTAAATTGAAATGAATTAATTTAAACCAAAAGCAAATTTCTTTAGATTTCGTTTAAATTTGGCCAAATTCCAATAATAATTGGATTTGGAATCAAATCTTTTCAAATTGAAAAGATGATTTAGATTTAAATTTGATTACCTTTGCTTATTAATTTTCTTTTTTTTAAAAAAAATACTTAGTTTGCATTTGAAAATATGGGTGTTTATAAAATTGCATCCCAAATTAAAATTTTGCCATAGTCCAAAATTTATCCCGCAATTAAAATTTGAATTCTCAAGTGAAGTTAAAATTCAAAACTTCTAATTATCTCAAATTAAAATTTGGACATATTCCAAAATTTACCCATTCAACATTCGTGTTTCTCTTCAAGTTTAAATTATTGTGGGTATGATCTCGGATTTATCTCAAATTTAGATTGAAAACATTATTTAAATTTTATCCCAAACAAAAAATTGAGAAAGTTCAAATTTCATATCCAAAGTTGGAAAATCTAATGGAGCCAAAAGCAATAATGTGTTAAAGTGTATTTTGAGCTCAAATTTTGAGCCCATGTTCTACTTCAAATTTAGGACAAATATCGTGGGTATGAGTTCAATTTCGCTCTAAATTCAACTTTTAATTAAGTAGTTCAAATTTACTAAATTTCATATTGGAGCAAATGGGGAAATCAAAATCTTGATTTAAACTTAGGTTTTGATAAGTTGAAATAAAAAAACAAATGTCAAACATACACAAAATTCAAGTCATAATTATGTAACACATTCGTAGCTTGACTTAGTTGACACATCAAATTGAGTGAAATTCAAGACCATTGAACTTGGATTTTTATTTATAACAAATATTTTTGGAAATTTACCCACTCATATCTGTGCATAAATCTCGAAAAGAGGCATTGCTTGAATGAAAAATTTTGAACCAATGACAAACTGTCACGTCATTTATTTGTGACTAATTAAAAGTTGACATGTGTTCCAAATTGAAATTGTAAACATAAATTCGACAAATTCTTATGATGTCATGTGTGTTCATATCGACTGTTGGATATGAGATCAATTATTTTGAGCAACAAGATAAATGGCAACATAAAATGTTTCATTTTGAAAAACAGCAAACAAGTTTTAAAATTTAAAAAATGACAAAATGAGTTTTAAAATTATTAATTATGAATTAATGATTGATAAAATACCCTTAACTAATTCCAACAATCTAACATTCAAATCTTAACCCATATTTTACTAAAAAACAAATATTTTTAAATTTTAATATTTGTAAATTCAAATCATACCTATCAAATCATAGCTATATTCCTATAACCAATTATTATTAAAAAAATCTAGTAACTATAAAAAAAAAACATAATATTTTCAAAATAAATTAGATTTTAAAAAAAACCTATGAACCATGACATTTAAAATAAGTACAAATACAATAATCCTACAAATACAAATACATTATCCTAGAAAGTGTATAGTCGTATAGGATTTCATATAAATTGAGCAACCAATTTTCAACATGATCAACACCCCATAATATCCTAGAAAATGTAACAAATACAGTATTCTAAAAAGTGTAACAAATACAGTATCCTAAAGTGTAGCAAATACAATATCCTAAAAAGTATAACAAATACAGTATCCTAGAAAGTAAAAGTGTAACAAATACAGTATCCTAGAAAGTAAAAGTGTAACAACTACATTATCTTAGAAAGTACAAGTGTAACAAATATAGTATCTTGGAAAGTATAACAAATACAGTATCATAGAAGGTGTAACAAATAGGATATCCTAGAAAGTGTAAGATGTGCATACCGACTAAACAAATACTTTATATTTGCATACCTTGTATTTGGATACCTTGTATTTGCGGACGATTGTAGTATAATAGCTTTTTTTTTGTTTTTTTCCAAACTAGTTTAGTCTTAACAAAACCAAACTATGTCGTGTAGTAGAACACCATGTATTTGCAGACGATTGTACTCTATTTGCCGACGATTGTACGAGAATACCTTGTATTTGGATTCCTTATGTTTCCAAACTAGTTATCTTCGCTCTATATGCCTTCCTCGTCCTTGTACCCGACTTTAAGTAATATGTCGTGTACAACAGTAAGATCCATCCGAACACACGCTTTTTCGAGTGTCGAAAGCATAGTTGACAACACCACTGGTGTTTTTGTCAAACCCAACAGTACATGTGATGAAACTTAGGATTCCAAGTATGTTACTGTTGAGAAAATTTCTGAATGCCAACAAATAAAATCAGAGCAACACAACACCTTGATAAATTTTTGGGTTGAGTTACGACATTTAAATGTTTACCTTCTGGTTTTGTAGTGGTGCCACTGCTGAAAGAACAAATTTGATATCGGGTCGATCTCCTGCTTCGTATTGTAAGACATTTGGTAGCAAGATTGATCAACTTGGTTGCATCATCAACCTGCTTCCAAGGATGAATCCATTACCAGCAACAAGTTATTCTCTCTTAGTAAATCTAATGCTTGTGCATTTATCCAAGTGATCAAGTAAGGGCTTGAAAAAATAACTCTATAGAACACATATTTTATATAAACCTCATATACTCAATAAGTAATCAATCACTTCTTGTCAACTAGATGGGGCAAGTAATGACAGTTTTACTAATTTTTCTATATATATATATATATTTAAATTGTTTTTTTTTTTGTTTTTTAACTAATTTTCCTAAAATACGAAAATATAATTTAACAAATTTTGTTAAATAAGGAGGAAATATTAGGGTCATTTTTTGGAATAGTCATAATACTCTACACGTAAATTTTGGTGATTTGTCATAAATTCTATTCTCCACCCTTTTTGGCAAAAAATCAAAGCGACCCACCGTTTTTGTCATTTTTTCCAATTTTCTTCTTCTCTAATCCAATTAAATGTTGAAAATTGGGCTAATTTAGTTCAAATGCTAGATAAGGCCCAAATCTATATAATTGAACCTCGAGGGCCAGATCCAAGCCCACAAAGTCCAACTAAAAACTCTATAAATAGATGAGTTCTCTTCATTTGTGGGGGTTTGAAAATTTTACACTTCAGAGGGCTTAGAGAGAACTCTACACAACTGGAAGACTCCTTAACCCCTAAAGCTGACAACAATCGAAGACTGAAGTTCTTTTAAAGATACAAACATACTTCCAAGACTTCAATGTATCGTTTCAATTTTAATGGATGTCCCTGATACAAAGAAGGTTAGCATGGCCCCTGCACAAGGATGACGTTTTTCTCAATAAAGTTGAGATTTGTTTGACATGATCCTTGTTGCATAACTCATTGTTATATCGCATGAGTTCAAGCATGTTTAAGTTTACTAGACATTGTTGCCATTCCTATTCGGAATGTTGGCCTTGCTTTGGTTGCATTCTCTATTGGGTTTCCAAGGGCAAAATCTGGAAGGGGTGTGACAAGTAGTAAAGTTGCTTATGGATTAGTTCATGTCTTTAAACCTTTCAACTTTTATTAAACTTAAAGAACTAGCAGTTTTGCTCCAATATTTTTAAAAATCAAATTTTAAATGCTTTTAAGGATCTTGAATTAAACTATATTTTGACACTTAATGGTATTGTTTAAGTGAGAATTTATCTATTCATTTTTTTTTATCTATTTTTAAAAGTGTTATCTAGTTTTTGTTTAAAATTACGTACGTAGCAGTAATGACCCAAATTAGAGGTTGTAGAAAGTCGGGCCTTTAGAGAGTTGAATTGAAGTTTCTATAGAAACATACTTGGTGGACTGAGTGACATGTCCTGTGAGGTTTTTCATTGTTAAAATACCATGTTTAACATCATGAGTTTCCTTCCAAATATTCTTTAATTGCTTTAAATGAATTTTGAAAAGACCTGAAGTTGCCTTGAATGATATAAGTTGATCTACTTCGACAACATGCATTTGGTTATCCTAAAATCCTTGAAACAAGTAAGTTATCTAACAAATCTCATTTTAAATAATGCAGTGTACATGTGTTGGACAAAAGGCTTCACCAAGTTCTGAGACATCTCCCTAAAAACAAGATCATCAACATAAATGTGAAATATGCTTATCCTTCCTTCTGACTTCTTGATAAAGAAAGTATGCTTCAATTTGAACATCTGATGCGCTTGACGGTTGACAAAATATCTCAAACAACTACTGTTATCACTTTTTTTAACCCATTTTTGTCTCAATACACAACCAATCATAATATACCATGTGTTGCCGAAAATATGAAAATATTTGGCATTATTAGTATAATTCCCTCCTCCTCCATATTCCATGATTTAGGCACACATACCACGCTCCAAGAGCAAGACAATTGAAAATATGACAATCAACAATGATAACTTTAATCTAAGAGTGATAAGATAAAAGTTTAGTATGTTGCATCAAATCAAGAGTTAGCTTCTGCAGAAAATTTTATTTGCTTTCAACTATTCCATTTTGTTAGGAAGGCAATTTGTGTTTGATCCCTTTAGATTTACAAAAGAAGACTTTTGAGCGCAGTCATTGTGAAGTTGAGAAAGTTTCTTGGGAGCAACTTTAATGTGTTTTTTGTAGCTTGACTATCAGGCAAGCATATAGCTTCATTTTGGTTGGACAACGCCATTAGGAATCCACAAGTTGCAATTATCTGAAGAACGCATACCTAGCATTATGAGAGATTTTTCATTATCCATGACCAAACATTTGTCCTTCGAGAAACTAACATTTAGGCCCTGATCACTTAGCTCAATGATACTGATAAGATTTGTTGTAAGACCTTCAGAAGCATCACATCTTGGAGTGAGGGAAGACTAGGATATTTGATTTTTCCTTACCAAGAATCTTTCTTTTTTCCCCACCAAACAAACCATGACAAGATTCGGAAGACTGAATATTTTTCATAAAAGACTTCTCACCTATCATATGTCTCGAGCAACCATTGTAAAAGTATCACATCATCTTTTGTTGATGATTGAAAAGATGTAAATACCAAATTGCATCAAACATCTATTTTTATACGCCACTTCCTATTTCGGCTCAAAAGATACATGCCTTTAAATATAACCTGTTTTACCCTGTGAAAATGATGATCATGGCAAACTGTAATAAAAACCATGCAATTTAAAACAATAAGGTCTAATGTGACCCTCTTTACACATATCCACACCTTTTTGGGATGTTTACAAATTTCTTAGAGAATGTGATATGAAAACCGTAGGATTTGTAAAATTAGGAACCCAATTGGCGAACCCCTAAAAACAAATTTTAAAACCTCCAAATTAATTTGACAAAAACCCAAGGGAATGAATTAGATTTGGATTACCTTTTGATCGAAGACCAAGAGATAAAGAGAACTAGCTCCTTACTCCAAGTTTGAATACTTCACAAGTAAGTTGATCAAACTTACCCGAATACAAAAAAAAATTCATTTATAAAATATCCTCAAACTTCAATTATTAAAAACTCAACATAAAACAACCTAAAGGCGAGACTTAAATAGCCTCCCAATAAAACTCTAATGTATTGGGAAAAGACTAAATTATCCTTTTTTAAATATTATTAAAGAATAAGATAAAATTGAAAAAGATAAAATTGAAAAATATTAAAAATACATCATAATTTTTAAATAAAGTCTAATTAATAATTTGAGGCTTGTGTGGATCATATCATCCTCTCCTTCTTTTGAAGGATTCGTCCTCAAATCTCAATTGGTTCCATCTTGTAGCGTCAACTGATTCCAACTATAAATCTTTTAAGTTTACCTCCTCTTGAATGTGAGAATTCAATGCTAATTTTAAATTCTTGGCTCTTGAACGTGTGATTGGTCCTGGAGGTAACATAAGGTCATTCATATCATCTTCTCCTCCTTTTGAATCTCCGAATCAAGCTTGTTATCTGCATAAAAAAGAGTTAACTCAGAAACATTAAAAGTAGTACTCACACCATATTTATCTTTAAGGTCAATCTGGTAGGCATTGTCATCGATTTTTTTTATCACTTGAAAGGTTCCATCTCCTATTGGGTTTAAATTCGAATATCGCTGATGTGAAAATCTTTCTTTCTGAAGGTGGACACAAATCAAATCTCCCTCCTTAAATATCATGGACTTTCGATGTTGATTAACCTTCTCTCCTACCTTGGCATTTTGCTTCTCAATTCTTTCGTTAACCTCTTTATGGAGCTCCCGAATGATGGTGGCCTTCTTCTCAGTGTGAACATTTACCACCTCATGATCATTAGAAGACAAAGACAACAAGTTAGTAGGTGTTAAATGATTAAACCGATACACAATCTCAAACAGTGAACATTTAGTAACACTATGAACAACCTTGTTGTACGCAAATTGAATAAATGGTAGAAAATCCTCCAAAGTTTTGGTATTTTTATCTTTTAGAACCATAAACATAGTCACTATCGTTCTATTAACTACCTCAGTTTGTCCATCAGTATGAGGATGACACGTAGTGGAGTAGACTTAGTACCAAGTTTTTCCCAAAGTACTTTACAAAAATGACTTAAGAGTTTTACATCCCTATCACTAACAATGCTTTTAGGAATGCCATGCAATTTAACTGCATCCTTAAAGAACAAGTCAGCCACATGTTTATCACCATTAGTTTAATTGCAATAAAATGAGTCATTTTGCTAAACCTGTCAACTACCACAAAAATGCTATTCCTACCCCTCTTCGATCAAGGTAAACCCAACATAAAATCCATAAAAATATCTACCCAAGGTCCACCAGGAGCTGCTAAAGGCTAATACAGTCCATGCGGTTTAGACTTAGATTTAACTTCCCTACATGCAATACAACTCTCACACACCTTATGTACATCATGTCTCATTCTAGACCAATAAAAATGTTCACTCAACATGTGATATGATTTAGTGACCCCAAAATGTTCCATTAAGCCTCCCCTATGCGTCTCTTTAGCTGGCAACTTCCGAATAGAACAAGTGGAAATGCAAAGCTTATTTGTACAACTCATCTTTTCTTTAAGGTAAACAAATAAATAATATATATAAACTATAATTATAATAATATTAATTATTATTATTTTATTAATTTATTTATTTATTTATTTATTTCTTTTTTTCTTTCTTCTTTTTTTCTTTCTTTTTTCTCTCCTCTCTTTCCCTTCTCTCCCACACGCTGTAACATCCCAAATTATTTTAAGGTAATTTATAATTTTGGGATGTTTAAGTTTTTTTTTAGGTTTGTGGTTGGGGAAAAGAAAAGAGAATTAATGAGAAGAGAGAGAGAAAAGAGGAAAGAGAAGGAAAATTTATTTGTGGAAGAAAATAAAAGGAAAAGGAAATAAAATAATATATATTATATTATTTTATGTTTTTTCTTAAAGTATTGAGTAAATTAGGGTCTTGTTGCATCTTCTTCTCCATCTTCACTATCAAACCCTAGCCGCCGCCCTAGCTCGCGCCGCCGTCGCTGCTATCAAGCCACACGTCGCCGCCCAGCCTTCCGCGTGCAGCCAGCCGTCAGCCGCACGCCATTCTTCGTCTCACCCAGCCGCTCACGCCCAGCCTACGCGCCCTCACTCAGCTCGTAGTCGTCACCTCGTGTTCACGCCTCACGCCTCAGCCCTAGCAGCTACGCCGGACCCGCTCCGCTGCCCAGATCCGTCGCATCCACACGCCCAAGCCACCGAGCTACACGCGAACTTCACGTCCAAGCCAGATCTGCTCTCTAAGCTACGCACCCAGCCGCTCCTTCGTCAGTCGCTACTCAGATCTCCGTTCGAAGCCCAGTCGTGCGAGCCGCCTCCATCCTCAAGCAGCCGACGTCGAGCTCCCTCGCCAAGCCAGATCTGCTCACAGCTGCGCGCTGCTCCACGCACACGCCAGTCGCCGGCTGTAGCTGAATAACCCGAGCCAACGGAAGCCGCCCATCCTCATCCCGCGCCGTTCGCCTCCTCCACGTGCCAGATCTGACGCGCCTAGCCGCTCAAGTCCGGATCCGTGAGCCACATCACACCCGCTTCACGCCTGGATCTGCAACCCGAGCCAAATCTACTTCCCCGAGCCGAGTCGAGCCGAGCCAAGTCGAGCCAAATCTCTAAAATTTTGTCACTTTTGCCTTTTTGTTGTTGGTTCGTTGGTAAGTTCGGAAGTGACTGGTAATGGTTGGAATTGATTGATAATCTCTGTTGGAAGGAAAAAATATTAATTTGGATTCTTGTGTGTTTAGGGTCTTTTGGAGCTAATTTGATTAAGGAAATCTACGTAACTCGAGGTAAGGATTACTTCTACCGAATCTACGCCTTTGGCGTATAAGGTGTTAAGATGGTATTCTATGCCTGCTTTGAGTGTTGACTTTGGATTATTTGATTTATATATGTTTGGTTGAACTTCTGCATGATTTGGGTTACAGTTTACTTGCGTTATCTGTTGTTTGAGACATGCTGATATTATTATAAACATAAAGCTTGTAATGGATTTATTGGATTACGGTTTCTGTTAACTCACTTAATGAATTTATACTTGGTGGGAGACGATAGGTCAGTTTTCAAGTCGTACGGCTGACTTGATTCTGACTAGCCAGTGACCAGCCTGTGTGGCGTACCGTCGACTAGCCTATTGGCGACAGTCGACCAACCTGTGTGCCGTATCGTCGACTAGCCTGTTGGCGACAGTCGACCAGCCTGTGTGGCGTACCGTCGACTAGCCTGTTGGCGACAGTCGACCAGCCACTTCTGAGGGCAAACCTGTGTGGCGTTTTGCTGTGACAGGATCGTGAAGGGGCTCGATATGAGGCCTGTTCTGACATATTTGTCAATACTCAACCACCGGACCGAACGTCGCAAAGTATAAGTCATTAGGGAAAGTTAACAGTTACCTAGTGGATTCTGTTGTGGTTTTCCTTACTGGGTATATTTTATACTCATTCCTTTCTATGTTTTATTTCAGGCAAAGGTAAGAATGGACCGG
>JBBPDJ010026581.1:0-16230 GCA_037974625.1 Cucumis cinereus | reverse complement strand
TTAAGAATTGCTTAAAATAATTTGAAATTACTACTTGTACCAATAAGGTGCACCTTCCTTTTCAGTGACTCAATCATAAGAACTTCAAAATTAAGTGTGCTTAGCTTGTGGCGACAAATTTCACTCTAATAAGTCTTTAACACAAACAAGAATGATGTTACCAAGTCGTAGGACAATGTCGGGGTTGCCAGTTGCCAAATCTGGATTTCAAATCCTGGTCCAAATCCTAGGCCTAGGTCTTTACAGAAAATATCTAAGACTATTACATCTTTATTTTATTTTATTTTTTTATGATTTTAATTTATAATATATCTTTACATTTTTCTGTATCTTATTTGTTTCTTATAATTTTAAACTTGGATTAAACCATTTTGATTTGTTTCTTATTATTTTATATCTAGGACTATTCAATATTTATTTGTTTATCACTTTTATGATTTTTAATTTATAATATATCTTTGCATTTTTCTTTTATCTTATTCATTTTTTGTTATTTTAATTTCGGATTCAACCATTTTGATTTGTTTTTTGTTATTTTATGGATATTATCGTATAACAAACTGTATTTTGGTTTTGATTTTATTATTTTTAGTTCACTTTTATTTATTAACATATCATTAATTTTTATATATTATTTTAATATTCTTGATCTACACTTTATTTTGTCAATATCTCAACAAAAGTCTCCATTTTCTTCCGGTACTTTTAGGATATTTTTTTATTATTATTAATGAAAGTGTTTTTTTTTTCATCTATTAGAATTGGTTTTGTATCTATTTATCATGTTGGACCTCATGGATTATTATATAGAATTACATTGTATTTGTAGATATTATGTTTGGTGTGTACAATTTTTCCTTTTTTTTTTGTACATAGCTTTTTAAAATTTGAATACAGTGTTAAATTGTAACTATATAAATTTATATATATATATATCCATATATATATATATTAATAACTTTCTTTTTTTAATGAGTTTGGACTGTATGAGTTACTTTCCTAAATTACACTGTATTTCTATTGTTAGACAATATATGTGTGTTTGTGTGTGTGTTTCTATTTTATGTGCTCGGCTTAGTATATTGAGTTTGTAGGTTTCTTTACTTTAGTTATATTAGTTTAAAATTAAAGTTTCATTTTTGTTAGTATACATTAATATATATGTCTAAATGAAAATTGTCTATTTATATGATCATTTGAATGCCTAATATATTATGTTTGTGAGGTTCAATTATTTTAGGTCTCGGACGTTTTGAAAGAAGATGTATTTTTAGAGGTTTATTTTAGTCATCCTTTAAACTATTTAAATGTTGGTCCATTTTTAAGGATATTTTCATAAGTATTTCAGAACACCTAACACACACACATACATACAATAAAGAAATGTTAATCAGTACATCGTAGCACTCATGGTTATAAAAAAACAAACAATATGTCTATTAGAGTAACCTTTCAAAGATATGTTGTAGTCTTCTAAAAGCAAAAGTTAATTTACATCCACATGTTTTCTAAACAGTTTCCTAAACAAACAGTTGTCTAATTGTTCTAAACGCAAAAATAAAAACAATTTCCTAAACAGTTCCATTTAACTCTAAACAATATTCTTTCGTAAACCAAACTTCCTAACACTACCAAACTAGAGATGTTAAATTTACAAGTTTGACGTCGGTCACAACAATTTCATGCATGGCTTGGATACAAATTAAATGATGACATGTTCAAAGGTGAATTTTCATCATTTGTGTCAGTTGGTTGTATAATTCATCTTGCTACGTCTATCCACATATTAGTTGTTGTTGGCTTTTCATCATTAATCGTTAACCCTTATTTAATTGTAATTAATAATTTAAAATAACATTAATTCTTACATGCTTAGAATGACTTTTAGTATTCCTTTGTTATGGAATCCTTAAAAATATGAAAATATTTTCATAAAGTATCTAAGATTCTTTTAACTTTCCAAAAGATTTTAAATAAATTATTGATTTAATTTTTTTATATATATCTTTGATTATTTTTGTAAAATATAAACGTCTCTACACATAACATTCAAACATTCGTTTTCCAATTATTTGGTATTTTTAAAGTTCTGAAAGAGGAGATTTCAGGTCATTGTCGGAAAAAAATGGTTGGATGTTTGTCTTTGAAGATTATGTACACGACTTGAAGGCGTTAAGAAAAATTATCTAGTGTTGCAATTTGGTTTTGTAAGATTATGTGGAAATATTTAAGAGATTGAGTTTTGAAATATTGGATTTTTGGATGAAAGATTTTGGTTTGTAAAGGTGAAAAAAGGAAAATATATATTAATATATATATATATATGTTTGTTGATTTAATTAATGTTTAGTACATATTGGGGAAGCATGAAACATCAAGGGAAATAAAATCTTCCCATTTTCTACTTTTTATATATATATATATATATATATATATAATAAGAAAAATCATGAAGATTTCTTTAAGAAGGGAAATAAAATCTTCACATTTCTTCTTTTATATGTATAAAAAGAAGAAATTGTGAAGATTTCTCTTAATTTCTCATGCACGAAGCAATACACTAAAAAGGTCTTCTCCCTCTTTTTTCGAGTTCAACTGTCACCCACTGCTTCTTATCGTCACCCACTGCTTCTTATCGTCACCAGTGGCGAATCTAAAAATTTTGTTGATGGGCTAAAAATAATATGAAAAAAAAAATGTACAAAGTGAGACTTGAACTTAGATATAAAAGGGTTAAGAGATAATTTTACAACTTTACTATCTTCTATTATTGTCTTAATTTCAGTTTATATATATTTTTATATATATAAAGAACACAAAGTTGAGGGGGGCTCGAGCCCCCTTGGGCTTATACTAAATCCGTCGGTGGTCGTCACCATTGGTTTAAATTGTCAGTTGAAACAGGAGTTCACTTGTTTGCATCTTTTAGTCATCGCTCGTCTGCTTCATTCACCATCACTTCAATCACGTTTCTCTCTTTTTGGTTGTCAAAATCTTGGATTTTAGGTAAGCTTGGTTGGGTTGAAGGTCTTGTTTATCTATTAGTTTTTGGGAAGGTGGATGGAGATGATGGTTCGTGCCTTCGTGAATGGAAGAGATGTTTGTTGGTTGTCGATTGAAGTGTGAAGAGAGAGAGAGGTTGGAAATGAAGAAGAAGGTGAAAAATCCATAGGAATAAGAGTTTCTTGGTTGGCATGTGAAAGCTGATATTTCCTTGAATTGTGTATTAGGTTTTCAATCTGTAAATTCAGATTTGATAAAGCATTAACTTCTTTTGTAAGTGTTTAAATTATAGTGTATTTTGTATTTTTCTAATTGTTTGGAGACTTTTCAAATTTTATATTTGAAAAGTAACGTATCGACTCCCTATTCTTGACTTATTTTTAAATGATTATAAAAGGGTCGATGATGATAATTGATAATGTTATGAAAACCAAAGAGTTCAATCCAAGTATATTTCTATATAATTTACCCAAAAACAAACAAAGATTTTTTTTTTTAATTAAAAAAAATGAATTAGAATGGAGAGAGTGAGCATTGACAATTATTTAAAAGTGGTTGAACCGCGGAAAGACCGAGAAAGGCGGATTTGAAAATTATTAATATTTAAAAAAAAAAAAAAAAAAAGGAGTTTGAAAATTGGAACCGTGTTGGAAAGGAAAGTAAATGTAAAGAAAAGTCAGGTCTCCACCCCCAGTGCAACACACACGAACCTTCAAAAAGAATCCCCACGACTTTCCCAATTGGTTCCACATCTCGTCGCCAAGGGCAGTTGAGGGAATTCACCCACCAACAAACTAAATATAAATCTCCCAATCCCCTCCGGAATCACTAAATAAATTCGTAGACATGGGAGATTGCAGACCATTGGGTTTCTTGCTGGGCCTTCCATTTGCCTTGGTTGCCTTAGTTTTGTCTCTAGTTGGTGCAGTTATTTGGATCATCGGGTTTGTTTTCCTCTCACTTTTCTCTTTGTCTGTCTTAACTTTTAACTGTGATTTGATTAAAATATGTGTTTGTATTCTCTGTATTGCAGATCTGTGCTGAGTTGCTTGTGTCCCTGTTGCGTGTGCTTTGCGGGGATTGCTAATTTGGCGGTGGGGCTTGTGAAGCTGCCGGTCAAAGTTCTCCGATGGTTCACTCATCAAATCCCTTGTTAATTTTCCTCCCTTTATTATTTTTTTTTTCAATTTTAATTTCCATTTTTCCCTATTTCGTACCTGTACATTATTTATGTATTTTTAATAATCCCATTTTTTTCATCATTTATTTTTTAATGGGTTGCCTTTGTTGACCTTTTCTGTTTGGAATCCCATTTATGATTTATCTTCATGCCTTCCCTCTCCCATCTACTTTTATTTCTTTTTTGGTCTTCCCTCAGAAGAAGAGTTAAAAATTATTGATACAAATTTGTTACAGTTATTTCGTAACGTTCTTGTTTTATGTTTCTTGTTTTTATGAAACATATGTGTTTTTATAACTGTTTTCCTTTTTCATTTTCAAATTTTAAAGAACGCTTCTCAAAATTCTAAAACTATGAGAAGTAGTTTGTCTGATTTTCGTTCCCATTTTATTTGGAGAGACATGCTTGAAACCACTTTTTGGTTGAATTTCCAACAGTGATGATTTTGTTTTTTTTTTCTTTCTTTTATTAATTTTTTATACTTACCTGTTTAATATTTCTTTATTTATTTGATTTTTTCCTTCATTATTAATTTTTCATATATATGTTTAATATTTCTCTTTTTTTTTCTTTCTTTATTATATTTTCATATTTATATGTTTTATTTAAATTTGAATTTTGAATTTTTTAATATTTAGATTGATGTATTATTTTATTTTAAAATTTCATGTTTATTTTCGATTTTCTTTTCTATTTAGCTTTTTTTTTTGTTTTTTTTCCATTTACATGTTTAATTTAATTTGAATTTTAAATTGGTCAGTATTTAAATTTATATATTATTTTGATCTTTCAAATTTAAATATTTAATATGTTTATTTAAATATTTTCTGAATTTTAAATTTCATATTTTGCAATATGCATGTTTATATATCATTTTAAATTTAGATTTATTATTTTTAGTTCCTTCAAAATTAGTTAGAATTTTACATTATATCAATTTTTTTTTACTAAGACCTTCATTTAGTTTATTTTTAATATTTTACAACCACGACATTCATAATAATATAATTGAATTAAATTTGAATCAACATCATTTAAGACAAATGAATTAAATGAGACTTCATATTTCAAATCAAATTTTAACAACATATGATTAGTAAAAACTATTATATTGTAGTTATTAATTTTGTAATCGAACTTATGTGTATTTGATAATGTTAATGTTTTGTCATTGTTTTTTTATATTTAAATGAGTTATTTATATTTTTTATCTTTTACATAATTAAATTATATTTAACCTAAAAAATTAGTAAAAATGTTAGGAAAAATAACACAAGAAACGAGAAACAAGAAATGACTATCAAACAAATTTTTGTTGCTGTTTTTTTTAAGAATTATGAAATGGCAGTTATCAAATACAGTCTTGTTTCTTGTTCTAAAAGAAAAAGAATGAGAAACAAGAAATGATAACGTTATCAAACGGCCTTACATTGCTTCAACTAATTCATCCTTTGTCATTTAGCAAAAGAGAAAGTATGTAGGGTTTAGGGTTTATGGTCATTTAGCAAAATAGAAAAGTAGTTATTTTTTGCTAAAACAATAAAACTAAACTGTATTTTTGTTATTCAGTTTACAACTTTTCTTGGAACTCCAAATAACTGCCTCTCTATGTATATAATCTAAAAAAGAGAGAAGGTTTTAATAAAAAGAAGATGAAAAAATGTATGAAATGAGAGAGTTCTTGAAGAAAGAAATAAATGCTTTTACCTTAGAAGTTGATGTAGGTGATTTCTCACTGAATCACTGTAGTCATTGTGTAGATTTTCTTCTTTTCGACAAGTTTCTTGCATTGCATCTTTGTATTTCTTCATCATTAACCATGGAATCTCCATTGAAACATCTCAACGTGAACAATAAAGAAAGAAAGTAAAGTAAAATAGAGAGAAAATTTTGTTTTTATTTTCTTTTGAGAAATGAAAGGACAAAATGAAATAAAGAAAGTTTTCTTTTCCATTTAATAAATCTTGAGAGACATGTCAGCCTAAAACCCACACAGTTTAAGAGCTGAAAAATTTCTCGTACCTTATAGATAAATTAAAAGGCCCAAAATTTAATGGGAGACAATTGTTGGAGAATTTTTGTTAAAAAAATTGGTCAAAGTAAGCTATCTATAACATTGACTAATTTTGTGCATTGCTATTGTAGTTATAGGTTAATGGTTAACAAAATCAACAACTTACCTTAGGGGTTGCTACAATTCTTGGTTGTCTGTGGTTCAAGTGATCTTCAAACTAATTAAATTGTATTCACATCATATCCTGGATTCCATTTATTTTATTTCCTAAAAGCAAATCCTTATAATATTATAATTTGTTAATTCAACTATTATAATCACTTCCCTTTTATAACCTTTTAAATTATATTCATTATTAGGATTATGTTACTTTAAAAAAAAATGATTTTGAGAGAAGTTTTAATTTATTATTTTTTAATGAAAATTTTTAATACCTACTCGTGAAATTTTGGTGATCTCCATCGATCTTATTCTCCACCTTTATTTATTTTTATGAAATATTCTAATACCATACCCTACATGTATTTCTTGGTATTGTGTTTGTTATTTGTTTGAACATTCAAAGTATGTGTATTTTAATGTTCAAACAAATAATAAATTTAGTATACTAATTTCGTTACAACGTATTTTTTTTTATTGACTCGGTAAAGTTAGGTAATTTTATCTGGTAAAATGCAAAATTTAGTATACTGATTTTGTATTTTGTTACAATGTAATTTTTTAAGTATTTGATTTGGTAAATTTAGGTACAATGTTATTTTTTTTTATTTTTGTGTTATTTGATTTGGTCAAATAAATTTCGTATACTAATTTTATAGTATTTGATTTGATAAATTTAGGGACAATGTATTTTTTAGTGTTATTTGATTTGATAAGTTTAAGTATGATGTCTTATTTAATAAATTTAGGTGTTTTTTTGTTGTGGTAATTTCGTACACCTTCGTTATTTATTTATTATTATTATTATTTGATTTGAAAAATATAGGTATAATTTTGTAGGATAATAGTTAAAGGATCTTGATAGTTAGGATTTTGATTTTTGATTTTTGTAAATAATAGTTAGGATTTTGATTTTTTAGCTTTTGTAAGTAGTAGTAAGATCTTGGTTGTTAGGACTTAAAATGTTCCAATTAGGGGTATTTTTGTCGGTCGTTAATTCGTAATTAATATTTCAAAATTCATTTTAACATTTTTATAATTTTAATCCTTTTTTGTTATTATCATAATGAAACGTTTTATTTTGCTATTTTTCTTGTTGATCCAACCCAAAATCTAATTGATTGAGCCACTCCAACAAAAAAAAAACAAGTTTTCATTACTCTAAAATAAAAAGGGGTAACAAGATAAATGACAAAATAAAATGTTATAATTTGAAAAATAGTAAAAAAGTTTTAAAATTTTATAAAAATGTTAAAATGAATTTTAAAATTATTAATTATGAATTAATGATGAACCAAAATACTCCTAACTAATTGTAACAATAGTCAAATCCTAACAACTCATATCTTACTACTATTAAAAAACAAATATTTCTAAAATTCAAATGGTATGTATCAAATCTTAACTATATTTCTATAAACAATTATTATTAAAAAATTCTACTAACTATAAAAAAAAACATAATAGTTTCAAAATAAATTACGTTTTAAAAAAAATCTATCAACCACAACATTTAAAATAACAATTACGTTAAAAAAAATTATATGAACTACAACATTTAAAATAACTATTAGTCCCCATCCTACAAATACAAATATGAATACAATATCCTAGAAAGTGTATAGTAGTCTTCATCCTACAAGTACAAATACAATAATCCTACAAATACAAATACATTATCCTAGAAACTGTATAGTCAGATAGGATTTATATAAATTGGGCAACCAATTTTCAACATGATCAACACCTCATAATACCTTCTATTTGCACAGTATCCTAGAAAGTGTAACAAATACAGTATCCTAGAAAGTGTAAATATTGTGTGCATATCGACTAAACAAATACCTTGTATTTGGATATTTTTTTTTTTTTGTTTGTTTCCAAACTAGGATAGTCTTAACAAAACCAATTGTGATAGGTTTTAACATCTTGTATGTTTTGAGTGAATAGTAGTTCTTCTAAGCTCTTAGAGGTATTTGGCAACGTTTTTGCCATTTGCTCCAATTTCCCTTAGAAATATTGTTACATTAGTCAAAATAGTACCATCCTCTAATGTACAGAATGTTCTAAGCATTTTTCACATTCTTGTTTCCATCATATCACAACACAACTACAGAGTAAAACTAACAAAAATTACTCTTATCTTTTTTTTATTGATGAAAAACGAAAGAAAATTGTTGATTGTACGAAAGATATATTTATAAGAGTTGACCATAAAACATTATATCTATATATATATATATATATATATATATATAATATGCTTCAATATTACCCTCCATCTGGGCAATGACATTTTTTCATCTAAACAGAATGGATAGAAAACACATTTAACAATTCTAAGTAGTTCCCCTCTACAACCTATTGACCATCCACTTAGAAGGGAAAACTTTTGTGGGAATGCAAAGATTAGACCAAACAAGTCCAGACGTCATACTAAAAAATAAACCATACAATAATGGGAAGAGAAGAACAAAAGGAAGATAATAAAAGGAACCTTCCTTATGCTAAACACTAAGGCAATTAATATATTAAATATTTTTTGACGGCGATCATATATATATATATATATATATATATATTATTTATTTATTTATTTAAATTGTTTTCTCTTTTTTTAACTAATTTTTCTAAAAATATGAAATTATAATTTAACAAATTTCGTTGAATCGGGATGAAAGATTACATTTGAGGAGCATTTTTGAAATAGTCAAATACCATACACGTGAACTTTTGGTGATTTACCATAAATCGTATTCTCCATCTTTTTCTGCCAAAAAATCAAATTGATCCACCGTTTTTGCCATTTTCTCAAATTCTTCAAAAAAAAAAAAAAAAAAAAAAAAACTCTTTATCACATTTCATGACTCTTCTTTTAAATCCACCATAAAGGAAAACGTATAGGCGACACATGAAAAATTTGTCATTATTGGCTGTTTCATGATAGTTCATTTCAGTCAGCAATAAACATTTCTTAACAATTAATACACATATATCAGGGTATTTGTTTATATGACAATTTATAATTGTTAATAAATGTCTCAAAAGTTGACTTATTCTGCCAATTAAACATTTTCCTTAACATTGAAAATTTGTCACAAAAACATTAGTGATGACACGTTTACAATGTCAATATTGTCGTAACGATGTTATTATCTAAACATCAATAAATTGTGTTAATTGACATTTATTCAGTCATTGTAGTCTGATTGATGACAATATTCCATATCATACAATTACATCTCATGACATCTGTCAAGTTGACTTATGCTTCCGCTTGGTTCGTCTCTGAACCACATCATACTAGGAGAGGTTTTTTTTTCTGATACCAAACTACATCCTACTGGAAGAGGTTTTTCTCTGATACCATCTGTAACTCCTCAAGCCTAGGATTTGGACCAAGATTCAAAATTCGAATTTGGCAACTAACGACCCCAGCATTCCCCTGCATTCCCTACAACCTGACAACATCATCCTTACTTGTGTTAAAGGCTTATTAGAGTGAAAGTTGTCCCCACAAACCAACACGGGTTCTTTCAGTATACTTTGTCCTCACTCACATGCATCCTAGAAAAATTCTTAGGAGGTCACCCAACATAGATTTGTTCCAAGCTAAGCACGCTTAACATTGGAGTTCCTATGATTCAACCATCGAAAAAAAAGATGCAACTTGTTTTTTTTTATAAATGGTAACTTTCATTTTCTTTAAGCCTTTCTGAAGGTTACTTTCATGTCCTCAGGATGTCTCTCATTCAGAGGTGATATCGGTTCATTCTTTAACTCGGGACATTACATGTCCACTAACTTTCGCTTGGTTCGTTCCCAAACCACATCCTGTTGGAAGAGGTTTAGCTATGATACCATCAACATAGAATTTTTTCAAGCTAAGCACACTTAACTTTGAAATTTCTATGATTGAGCCACCAAAAAGGAAAGTGCACCTTGTTTTTTATAGGTAATAACTTTCATTTCTTTTAAGTCTTTCTTAAGGTTACTTTCATGTCATTAACATGCCTCTCATTCAGAGGTGATATTGGTTCATTCATGTCTTTCTCCTAAACTTGGGGCGTTCCACTCATAATTAGAAGTCCAATTTTCTCTCTGATTCTTTTAAAGTGACATGATCCTTTTTAAGACCAAATCTCCCTCTTGGAAACAACGTTGTGCCCATTCAGCTTCCTCTAGTTCTGCTTCTTTAATTACCTTAAGCGGATGACACTTCGACCTCAATGGGCAAAACAGCTTCCACACCATACACCAGAGAGAATAGAGTTGCCTTAGTCGATGTGTGAACTGACGTTTGGTAGCCATGTAATACTAATGGTAACATCTCGTGCCAATCTTTATACGTGACAGTCATCTTCTAGATAATTCTTTTGATATTTTTACTTGTCGCCTCCTCTGCTCCATTCATCTTAGTGTGGTAAGGGTTAGAATTTGAGTATTTCATTTTAAACTGATTACATAATTCTTCCATCAGCTTATTGTTTAAGTTCTTTGTGTTATCAGTGATGATGCACTTAGATAGGTCATACCGACATATAAGTCCTTTCGTATGAATTTGACAACAACTTGTTTTGTGACACTCTTGTATGAGGCAACCTCCTCACATTTAGTAAAATAAACTATGACTACCAAATGAACCGATGATCATTTCTTTGGTTCAACTGGCCCAATTACATCTATTCCTCACATAGAGAAAGGCCATGATGCAGTTAATTCGTGCAGAGGAAAAGTTGGAGCAGACATTTTATCAGCATATATTTGATATTTGTGACATTTTCTTGAATATTTGATTCAATCTGATTCCATAGTCAACCAATAATAACCTGCACATAAAACTTATCTTGTCATCATGTGTCAATTTGCATGTGTTCCACAAACGCCCTCGTGAACTTTTTCTAAATTCTCTTGGCTTCTGAAGCATCTACACATCTCAGAAGGGTCATATCGTAATTTCTCTTGTACAACACTTCTTCACTAAGAAAGAAACTCATGGCTAACTTTCTAATGGCACATCTACTATTTTCAGATGCTTCTAATGAATATTCTCGACATGTAATGTAGTGCTTAATGTTGTGATACCATGGTTTTCCGTCAGGCTCCTGCTTAACGCTCATGCAATAGGTCAGTGCTTCACATTTTTCAATTATTATAGGCTGAATTTCTTCATTGTAAGCCACATTAAACATGGCATACATAGTATGCCAATGATCTACAATCTGATTATTTCACGTGGGACATGCTTGAATGTGATTGACTCGAAAGTTGAGCCAATTATCAAATGTACTTGTTATAGAGAATCAATGTAGAGTCTATTGTCTCCCATTGTCCATTTAGTTGATGTACTACCAAGGGAAAATCTCCATAAGCTTGCAACTTCTTAATCTTCATATTGTAGGCCATTTGAACTTCCATATTGCACGCTTCATATTCAACCATGCTATTCGTGCAATCAAAGTACAACTTAGCAATTAGAGGATACGATTTTTCATTAAGAAACATCAAAATACCCCACACACAATGTCCTACTTCGTTTGTGCCTCCATCAAACAACATTGTCCATGTTCCTGTATCCCGCGATGTGTGTCGTGATGTCCTCATCTGAAAATTCAAATTTCATTGGTTTGTAGTTTTCAACTGGCAAATCAGCTAGACAATCATCGATTTCACTCCATTTTATGGTCTTTCTGGTAACATAGACAATATCACACTCAGATAGCAATACTTGCCATTTAGCTATTCGTCCAGGCAATGACGACTTTTTAAAAATTTACATTATAGGATAAATTTTTTAGATGAGCCAAGTCATGTAGTACAACATGTATTTTCTTAGTCCTTGAGCTATCCACGCTAAAACACAACACGTTTTTTCCAACAATGAGTACTTCGACTCATAACTCGTGAACTTCTTGCTTAAATAATAAACAACTTGCTCTTTTCTTCCCGTAGAGTCATGCTGCCCCAACACACAATCCATTGATTCTTCCTTCATCGTTAAGTATAGGATTAGCAGCGGCCCTGGAGTTGGTGGTATAAGTGTTTGAGGATTTTTCATATAAATTTTTTTATTTTATCGAAGGTACTTTTCCTTCCAGTGACATATCTCACTCTTGCGATCGAGTTTTAGTATTGGCTCACAAGTTTGAGTAAGGTTCGAAATAAATCGTACAATGTAATTTAATTTGCCTAAGAAGCTCCTAACTTACTTTTGAATTTTTGGTGGTTTTGATTGTTGGCTTTTATGTTCTAAAACTCATAGATAATAAATGAAATATGTTGATCGTTATTGATAAAAAGTTATTATTTTTATTTCAATAAAGGGTTATTGATTATTTTATTAGTTTTGTCTTATTAACCTAAATCCAATAAACTAACATTCTAAGCTAGAATATAAATCTTGAACTATATTTGGAGACATACAGGGATCAATGTTCGAGATACAACTTAAAAGGTTTTATAGTATAGGGATAAGTTGGATACTTTATCCTGGTAACACTATGGATACGATCCACTTTGTATTTGATACAAACATAATGATCCAAGACATTCGTGTAGGTGACACGCGAGTGGGGGTATCCTATAGACTGAGTTTGCATAAGACTGGACCACGAAATAGTAATCACTAGATGTAACTCTGTCGACTTGTTTTGTTTCTATTTCAATAGGATGACCTAGGCACCTTAGTCTTAATCCTGAGTGTATTATGAACTCCTGTTCATGAGAGATTGTTCTTTGATTTGTACTGGTGAGAGTGACAAGATTTTTGACTCAATAACCCACCATTTTTTAAACAAGACCGAGTGGGGAGCTAGAAATATAATCACAAAAGATGAAATTCACTCCTTCCTGACTTTAGGGTAAGTATGAGTGTTCCCTTAAATGGTATCTTCAAAACTTGAACAAAGGATCCTACCCTCTCTATGGCACGAGAGGAGTTTTTGTTTATTGGTTGGATTATAAACATATTGTTCATTAGAGGAGTATTAGTATTTAGGGACGAATAAATAACTTAGTGGTAAAACGGTAATTTGACCCAACTAGTGTTACGAACAATTGTGAAGGACTAACTTATTGTTATTGGTCTATATCCGTAGACACAGAAATATATCTAAAATGAGAAGAGCTCAGTTGTGAGTCATTAGTGGAGTGTACACACAGTTAACGAATATTGATTAATGTGGTTAATGAGTTTAGCCAATTAATCTCATTTCGTTTTAGCTTCTGATCTGTAGGTCCATTAGGTCCTCTTCCTACCTCGTAAAGAGTAATGAGATTAATATATCTTGGATACAATTTGAAATGTTCAAATTGACTTAGGGAATTAATATAATGTATGATGATACATTATAATATAAAGTTTATATTCTTTTTAATTAAACTTTATAATATAAATTTTATTTTGGATGTGATTCAAAATTAATTTATGAGAGAATTAAATATTTGAATAAGTTCGAATATTAATTTAATGTGAATTAGATTCATATTAAAAATATAGATTAAAATTTAATGCGTACATGATACACATTAAAACTTATGTTATGAGAGAAATTTATATATATGAATATGATTCAAATCTGGATTAAATTAAATATAAAATATTTAATTTAGTAATTAATTAATTGTTGAATTAATTAATAGTTTAGTTTAATTCTATTTAATTAAATTAAAACTATATGTTATATGAGTGATATTCATTTAAATATGATTTAAATGAAATATTAATTAAATATGATTTATTTATTTTAATTTTAATTTAATGTAAATTAAATTAAACGAATAACTCCTATACGTGGAAGTTATTCTTGGCAATAGCGAGATAGTCCCACATATCTCTCTAACCTCCTCTCTTCATCCTAAAGTAAAGAGAAGCAAAACTTATCACTGCTCTAGAACGTTAGAATACACAAAATTGATTTTTCTCTCCATTTTTACTCTCTCTAATGTTTCTCCAAAAATTCTCAAATTCCAAAAGGTTCTCACAAACCTTAAGTCTCTGTTACTCAGAGAATAGAAAAGATTCCAAGTGGTGGTGGCTCCAATTTGGTATATTGTAGATACATAGTCGACAACGAACGTAAGCTTTCTTTTTCTCTATGTAATTCTAGGTTTATTTATGTATTTTGTATCCAATATATTGATATTTTTATTTTCTAATTAAATTTGAGTTTAAGGTTTTGTAAAAGTTTGTCGCTCTGTAAGGACTTTCATCCCTTCAATTGGTATCAGAGTCATCTCAAATTTTTATTGAAATATTTTAAAAATTTGCATTGGTTTTTTGTGGGTACTACATTATGAATGTGAGTTTTGCAATTGAATGTTTACTGTAATGTTAGCCATACATTTACTGCTTTTGATATGCTCAATTGTAAAACCTTTGTATTTTTTGACATTTTATTTAATAAATCTTGTAGTTTAAAGTCTAAATTTGGATTTCTAAGAAAAACGGTAACAAATTAGTCCAAATTGAACCACGAGGAGGCCATGAAAACTCTTATTTTTTACACTACATGAAAACCGAGACAATAAAACGGACATGTGCGGGAGGTAGACGAGGGCTTGCATCAGTGTGACATCAACAAGCACCAAAGAGAGTAGCGAGTGGCGGCTCGACGTGGCACGGCTAACGGCTTGGCAAGATGCGGCTTGGTTTCACGGCCCGCTAGCGTCTCACTGTTCGGCTTGGTCCATGGCGGTCGACTTCAGTTCACCAATTTGGTCTGGTTATAGCTAGCTTTTGGGTTGTTCTTTCAATTTTGGGCCAGTTCAAGTGGTTTTAGGCCGGTTCACTGCTATTTTTGACTATTTCGTGGACTTTAGGCCCTGTTTGAAGATTTTTGAAGGTTTTCAGACCGGTTTTGGAGCTTTAGAAGTTGTTTTATGATAAAATTAGCTAAATTATTGTAATTTTATGTTTTATTTTATCATACTGGCCAATTTTACAAGTTCAATTGTTATTTAAATGCTTTATGGATGTCATTTAGATAACCCCACCGTACGTTAAGTATGTTCATGCATTTTTATGTATTATAATTGTTATAATGTATGATATTAATAGATGATAATTAATTTCATGAGTTATTTTATGTATTTTGATGTATTAAATATATGAAATTGGATAAAGCATGATGCATGACATTACCTAGGTAAATATAAATTGTTATATTTAACTAATGTCTTGTATATGCTTGTATAATTTTCATGATTTTTTTAAATATAATTGTCATTTTAATTAAAATAAAAATCAATTTGCATTACACATGATACAACCATAGTTTTAATATAATAGTTATAATAAAATTATGATTTGCATGTAATATGGTTTATTTTTAATTAATTATAATTTGATTATTTTTAAATAAACCATAGTATGCATGATTATAAGACTAATTAATTAATTTTATAAAAGTTAGAAAATTTGACAATTAGAAACCGTCAACCTATTATAAAGAGTTGCATGGAAATATAGGATCTAAGGATAATTTGATTTAATTTTAAATTGTTTAAATTTAAATAGACCTAAGATCACATTATTTGTAATTAGATTAGAATTATTTTTTATTTTACTTTAATGAAACTAAGTAGGACAATAGGGTTTAAGGTTATAACAGAACTCCACTGGTGAAGTTTTGTCTAAGGTTGGAGGAACTTAAGTTGACGGTTGACGAAACACCTCCTAACTCGAAACTAACTCGAAACTAACTCGAAACCGACGTTGACTGTAACGCCCCGGGTTTTCCAAACCTTAACCCAAGGTCGTTACTTAAGTAAAAATCATTAAATCCATTTTAAAAGACAGACAAAACAAAACAAACATTTTAATTAAATCCAAATAAAGTAACAAAGGGTTTCCAAACGTTTAAATCAAACTAAT
>JBBPDJ010026560.1:0-16589 GCA_037974625.1 Cucumis cinereus | reverse complement strand
CCTACCAAACCCTGGAGGGGGGGTTGAGTGGGCCAAAAACGAACAAAAGGTGGCAACTCCCCCCCCCCCCCCCCCTCGCAGCTTTTATTTACCTAAACTCCACACATTACCACTCCACTATGGCCTTCGATGACCCCATACAAACCTGCCTTTCCTAGACACTTTTTGCAAAGATATTGAATTAAATATGCATGGGAGGAAATCGAACTCTGACTTGAACTTTGTTCAAAATATAAAGCACTATGTCAATTGAGCTTGACGCTTTAATAATATAGGTTACATAATAAATTCAATTCATAGATATATTGATGAAGTTAGCGTCATGAAAACTAATAGGCACTGTTCTGCATGTTGGAAGCCACGCCCCTTTTCTCTCTTTTTGATAGTGAACCTTAAACAAAAAGCCTCAATAGCCGTATAAGGAAAATAGACAGACCAATTTTTTGGGTCTGACATGGCGCCTCGCCACGAGAATCTTTTGCCCTTCTGTTACTCCATCACAATGTATCTTTACAACACAACACCTTCTGTCATAACGGAGTTTTCAGTTTCGAGCGCAACAGCTGGCAACACATAAAGTGGTAGAGAATTTCTTAAGTTTCTAACAAAAAAGAACTGCTGACTGACTGATTATACCAATTGTGGGGACAGTTTAATGAATTCCAAATTGTCTCACTAGGAATTCCTTCATGTTTGTTCATTAGGATGATACAAAAATATAGCACGTTCTGGACCATATGTACTCTCCTTAGTAAGTTTAAAGATTAATAATAATATTTACAACTTCAGTTGAGATATCATTGTTAAATCGTGAGAAGTCACATTTATCTTTCTCTTTCTTCCGTCCACTTTCGAAACAGAGAGAATTGTTAAGTAAAAGTAAAGGTAAGCCAATGTCCGGTTCTTATTGCACATGATTCCATTACATACAGCTCATAGTCAGCTATTTGTTGCAAAGCGAAAAAGCAGTATTCTTACGCCAGTTTGCTCTTGATTAGTCCTTTGGAAAAAGTCCAAACTGTAGAACAACAGGAAGTTGACATGATCATCCTCAGATTTAATATCAGATCACTATTATGTATTAGCCTTCTAAAATCATTTATCTACAGTATGCATTTAGAGATGAATTCATACAATGCAGAAACAGGGTATGCATGTAGACATTGCTGCCAGCTTAGTTCAAAAGGATTTTCAAAAATCAGAATTCAAACTTTCATCTAACTGCTACAGCAAGAAACTACAGTATTGATTGACTGGCCAACAGGACAGTCACTTCCTTTACAATCATTACAATTGATTAATTCTAAAGCACTTTGAAACCATTAACTTTTATTCACCACTGTTTCTTAGTCATGTATGAAATTGGAATTCAGTAATTTTTGTAAATAACAATGATTTAGGTTGGGATTTTGTTTGATAACGATTTTACTTTTGTTTTTTTTTTATTTTGAAAATTGTGCTCGTCTCCTCGCAATATTCTTACCAGATTTTGGAAACGTTTGAATTCTGAAGCCGCTTCAAAAACAAAAATAAAATGTCCAAAAAATACTCTTTTTTTCCTATACAAACTTAGATGGGAGTTTGAAAACATCTGCAGAATGTAATAAGACAAAGAAACATATAGATGGATGTAGTATTAATAACTTTAATTTTCAAAAACCAAATGTCAATCAAGTTGTCCAATTTGTTGTTGAACTTCCACGTTGGTGTAGATGGTATACATATATCAAATTCACTTCTCTGTACATATAGATGCTATACTCTTGCAGTCGATATATCAAACTTCTGCCAAAAAAAAAAAAAAGAAGAAGAAGAAGAATAGCACAGCATAATCCATTCACTAAATAAAGAATGGGAATCCATTGAAATACTTGACCTATTTCCATCGTGATGAAGCTCGCACATTTGGTTATTATCTCCAAAAGCTAGCAAATATCCTGAAGATGTTAACCCCTGTATAAAGAAACAAGTAAATTTCTGAACAAACAAGCAATCATTTCCAGTTTTTGAAACCGAGGAAATCATAGAATAGAGTGCATTTGGCACTCTCCGTACTAAGTTGAACAAGAAGTTGAAGTTGAATATTTAATAAGGACAATGCCTTTTCTTGTAAGTTTTAGCCAAGACTAGACCACCCTTCAGGGATCCAATTCCCTCATCTTAAACTAATAACTACAGACCACAATTGGTGTGGGCTGTTTGTTTGTTGGGCTTGTTCATGTTGGCCCTATTATATATCCTTCCATCAATCCCAATGAAAGGTTGTTTTCTTAAAAATAATAATAATAAAAATAAAAATGTAACCGCAACAAAATTACAAATCCAACTGCTAGATAAGGTCTTTTCTTCTAAACTGTAAAGACATAAATAAATACAAGGAAGAACCAAAAAGACTAGTGGGGATTAAGTCGGCAACATTTGCGTAAATACTAGAGCTGCAACAGAGTCAGCTACCAATTAGATATCACGTATAGACCCGAATAGTGACTATATTTTTCTTTGTAGTACAATAACTCTGTTGGAAAACTTTAAATATTATATGAATTGAATACACTAACTAATTAAATTTTAATTAGAAAAAAATACAATTGGTGTATAATATTTAGACCAAAACTTAAGCTAGAGGAAAGTAATAAGGCTTAGATATGAAAACAATCAAAGATTTGAAGGAACATAAAAAACTTTGTATACCCAAACCATAGTCGAGACACGCTTCTAATAAGCGTTGTCCTAAAGATAATTATTACCTCTGCACGGGCTTACAAGAGACTACATCGATCGTCTTAGTAGGATACAATGACTAACTCCGATAGAACTGCATCTTCAAACTACTTGAATCTGGTAGAACTTTTGGATACTTGCCCTCAACTCAACTCAATAACAAAGAAAAGAAAGAAATAATGGAGAGAATTCTTCAATTTTGGAATGGATGCTACAAATAAAGGAACAAGTTGCAATTTATACCCTAGCAACTTAGTAACTCTCCAAAATACAAAAAAAAAACAATAATAATAAAATAAAAAATAAAATCAAATAAATACAAAAGTTGAAACATTTATCAAATTTAAATCAATTTAGTTGTTGTTTGACTAAAATCAAACATAACTCATTCAAATTGAAGAAACAATAAATTTAACTTTTATACATGTTAAATTTGTACAAATTGTGGACCAAAATCAAACATAACTTAATTTGATGTTTTCAATGCAATTTAAAGCTTCTAACAAATGAATTTAATTTACACAATTAAATCCAATATTTTTTTATGTTTCAAAATTCACCAAAGTTTCACTTTCTTTCAGTATAAATATCAAACAATCTCTCACATGAAAGAAAGAGAAAAATCAAACAAAACCGTTGAGAGCTCAGACATGCTATGCATCGGGAGAACCTTAGTGAATATCCCTTAAATTTTTCAAGAATGAAGTGAGATCAAGCTCTGGAACTATCCTTCTCATTGGTGAATTAAGACAATAGATATCACACACAACTTATATTGTATCTTTGAATTTTATATGTTTGTGTCCATTTTGGTCCTAGACAAAATCCTAAATTCATGAGAGCTTTAGAGAACATAAGTCATTTGAAAAGTTCTCATAGAAGCGACCCCATTTATATTATCACATAGGTAATATTTATTAAGAGTATCTTGTTTTTACTCCTCTTGTAAAACAAGATATCAATAATATAACCTTAACGTCAACATATCACACACTCTAGAACATCATGAAAGTTGGAAGAAACTATAAGTTTCGTAGTGTGTTAACTATGAATTATCCAGCTAGTTTGTTTATTGAACCTAGATCTTGGGATCTCCAGACAACTAGATTAGGCTACCGCCATATAAGTCATTTCATAGTCTTTAGCCCCATTTTCCTCGATGTATATATGACTTGCTCTCTTGACAATCCTTTCGTCAAAGGATCTACAATATTCTCTTTTGATTTCACATAATCAATGAAAATCATGCTATTAGAGAACAATTGTGTTATTGAATTATGTATGCGTCTAATATGTCGTGGCTTTTCATTATAGACAGTATTTTTGTCTCTTATAAAAGCTGTTAAATTATCACAGTAGATACATATTGCACTTACAGGCTTTGGCCACATTGGAATATCTTCAAGAAAATTTCGAAGTCATTTAACTTATTCTCCTTTTTATCAAGAGCTATAAACTCTGATTCCCTAGTAAAACGTGCTATACACATCTGTTTTGAAGATTTTCATGATACGACGGCTCCACCTAAGGTACAAATATACCCACTAGTTGATTTAGTCTATATACTATCATAAATCCAATTTGCATCACTAAATCCTTCCAGTACACGTGGATACCTCATGTAATGCAATCCATAATCTAGCGTGTACTTCAAGTACCTTAGAACTTTAATTAACAAATTCTGATGGTCATGTCTAGGATTGCTAGTGTATCTTGCTAACTTTCTTATGGAATAGGCAATATCAGGTATTGTACAATTCATTACGTACATTAAGCTACCAATAAATCTAGAATATTCTAGAGACGACATACGATCATCGTTGTTTTTCTTCAACTTACAATTTAGACCAAATGGAGTAACAACCGACTTACTCTCAAACTAATCAAGTTTTTTCAGCATTTTCTCTATATAGTGAGATTGAGAAAGTATGTATCCACTTGGATTTCTTGTTATTCGAATTCCAAGGATAATACCAGCAAGATCAAGGTCTTTCATATCAAAGTTGGATTTCAACGTCCTTTTAGTGGAATCAAGACACTTCTATTTGTGCCAATTATTAACATATCATCTACATACAAGCAAACAATGACATACTCTTGATCTATGTTTTTAACATAGACATCCTCGTCACGGAAGAATAGGTGTCAAAGAAAGCTAGTCCTTCCTTTTGGAGAAAGCCTTTAGATACTAAGCAGGCTTTGTACTTATCAATAATGACATCCGCCTTTAGCTTTTGTCATTAAAAATCTATTTACTCCCAATTGGTTTGCTTCCGTGAGGCAAATCAACCAATATCTAGGTATTGTTCTGTAAAATGGATTCTAGCTCACTATTGATAGCTTCCTTCCAACAAGGTGCATTGAGAGCTGATACATCTTGAAAAGTTTGAGGCTCGCGTTCTATCATATAAGTTATGAAATTAGGTTCAAATGAAGTAGCTTTCTTAGTTCTTTTGCTTCTTCTATGTTCAGACTCAATTTTTGATTGTCTTGACCTTTCGAAGAGTTAGCCTCATTAGTTCTTTTGGCACCAATAATTTTGTTGCCTTTCTTCTTTAAAGGAAATATATCCTCAAAGTATTCAGCTTCAATAGATTTCATTATGGTATTATTATTAATTTTAGGTATTTCTGATTTAATCACCACAAATCTATAAGTAGCACTATGCATTGCATAGCCTATAAAGACACATTCAATTGTCTTAGACTCAAGTCTAGTCTTTTTTGGTAAAAGAACTTGTACCTTTGCCAAACACTCCTACGCTTTTAGCATTTTCTATGAGGACAACTTTCTATTCCACACTTCATAAGGCGACTTTAGTCCTCTTATGTGAAATTCTATTCAATATAAATTTTGTTGTAAGCAAAGTTTCCCCCCATAAATTGTGAAGTAAACCTGAACTATTTAACATTCAATTAACCATGTCCTTTAAAGTTCATTTCTTTCTTCCAGCTACACCATTTTGTTGTGGTGTATAAGATATTGTAGTTTGATGAATTATACCATTAACTTCACAGAATTCATAAAGTGATGATGATTCAGATTCACCACCTCTATATGACCTAAACACTTTTATTTTCTTCTCAAGTTGATTTTCAACTTCTGCTTTATATGTTTTAAAAACATTAAAGGTTTCATCTTTACTATGTAATAGATATGCATAACAATATTTACTACAATCAACAATGCATGTGACAAAGTATCTATTACCACCTCTTATGGGAGTACTTTTCATGTCACATATATCACTGTGAATTAATTCAAGCAACTCATTACTTCTTTCCACAAATGGAAATGACTTTCTAGTAAACTTTGATTCGACACAAATTTCACATTTGTGTCTCTTATCAATGTTCAAATTTGGAAATAGTCCTAAACTTACCACTCTATTTAAAGAACGATAATTGACATGCCCCAATCTAGAATACCAAACATCACACAACTCAACAATATAAGTAGAAGAGTTGATATTATTATTATTATTTGGCATTTGTGCCAGTACATTCAGTTTTAACATGTCATCACTTAAATAGCCTTTTTCCACATACATACCCCATTTGTCATAAATTTATTTGACTTGAATACAAGCTTGACCCATTTTTATTAAGTAGAGTTCCTGACACCAGATTCTTTCGAATCTTTAGCATGTGCCACACATCATTGAGGGTAAGTATCTTTTCAAAAGTCCATTTAAGTAGGATCTTCCTTTTGCCTTGCACAGAGGTAGTTGAAGCAATTCCCATGTACAACTTATTGCTGTCATCATGTTTCTCACATGTAATGAACCATGACTAGTCCTTACAAATGTGCCTAGAAGCACCGGTATTAATCCACCATCCTTTGGTGTCTCAAGCCATATTTACCTCAGAAATGACGGCAACCAGATTGTCATGTTTCACAACGTTGACCTTATTGTTGGAACTTTGTCCCTTCTTGTGTTCGCACATTGTTGCGATATGACCACTCTGACCACAAACCCAACAATTTCCTCGAATGCGCTTGCTAGCATCATTTTCATGATTCAAAATTTTCTTCTTGAAATTTTGCTTCTTAGGTTTTTGCTTCGAAGCTTCAGAAACATGAGCCTTGGCTTCAACTTCTAGCGAAGTTTTATCTTCTTTTCTATTATGCTTTCCTATGCAAAGTTTCACAACAATGTTCTCCATGGATAACTCTTTTCACCTGTGTTTGAGATAACATTTGAAGTTCTTCTAGGAATGAGGCATTTTCTGAGTCATAATAGCAACTTGGAATGGCTCACTAAGGTCCAATCTTTCACTTCTCAAATCACTGATGATATTTGCAATTCCTACATATGATTGACTACTAACTTGGTATCAATCATCTTGTATTCAAAGAACTTTTCCACGAGGATTTTTTTAGTACCAACATCGTCGAACTTCTTGTCTAATGGCTCCCATAATAGTTTTGATGTATTGTAGGCATTACAATAGATATTATACAAAGTGTCCTCAAGATCACTAAGTATATAATTACGATAGAGGAAGTCTAAATGCATCCTTGCTAGCTTCGGAGCTTCTGTTTAAGAAGTTATGTCTTCTAGTGGGGTAAGTGGGCAATTTTCCTTCAAAATGTGAGCAAGATTCAGTGTGGTGAGATAGAAGATCATCTTCTGTTGCCATCTCTTGAAGTTATCACCCTTGAACCTTTCTGGTTTTTCAGCATGAGATTTGACAATGAACGATCCCATCATGGTAGAAATAGCGACAACATTGATGGAGGAGTTTGCAGCCATCAATTTAGATACTAATTGTCATCATATTGTTGGAAAACTTTGAATATAATATCAACTGAATACACTAGAAAAGTAATTACACTTCAATTGAAAACAAATACACTTGATGTATAATATTTAAACTCAAACTTAAGCCAGATGAAAGTAATAAGGCTTAGATACGAAAACAAGAGATTTGAAGGAACATAAAAAACTTTGTATACTCAAACCTTAGTTGAGGCATGCTTCTGATAAGCGTTGTCCTAAAGATAATTATTAGCTCTGCACGAGCTTGCAAGCAGACCACATCGATCGTTTTAGCAGGATACAATGACTAACTTTTGTAGAACAGCAGCCTCAAACTACTCGAGTCTGAGACCCCCGAAGAGTAAAGATAGCCACTGAAGAACACAGGATGTGCTTAGTAGACAACGAGTGTTAGAAGATTATAAATACTTATTTGTAGAAAGCATCAGAGACATCACAGAGACCATACATGCAAAGAACTTTGAAATCAAAAGTCTGCCTAGATTCACTCCCTAGTTGATAAGTTTTACAAAGATCATTCTACTCTAGAAAGCAAGAAATTGTGAATAGGAGTTATATTTATTTTTTTGTTGTGTTTACTTTCTGCTCTTCAGAAATTGTATTAAATAGTTAAATCATTGTAACAAATTTGCATTATCAATATGGTTACCTTTAGTTTCATCCTATCCATGTCTTTGGTTTCCATAGTTTATATGCATAGCTAAATTTAGTGATGGATTAGTAAGTTAGGAATCAATCTGGTCGATAAGCATGATTTACTTTTCATTTTTTCTGACCTTTACCAAATATTAAACTTGAATGAATTAAAAGAGTACTTCAAGTAAAGGTAGTCAACTGCTCGAAAGAATTAGTAACTTAAATCACGATGAGAAAATATATGAAGTACCTTAGAAATAAGCATAAACCTATCGCATTAGAGTGCATAATTTATATCTAGAAATAGATTATTTGTGGCATTTAAGCGCCAAAATATTGCTTTCCTTAATTAGTACTGAGTGCATGCATACATTACATGTTTGTCATACATTACATTTCCTTAATTATTAACCCTATTCATCGCATAATTTCTATAACACAACACTTGCATTGCTTTGAGACTGACCAACTTAGTTCCATCCATACTTATTCACTGCATACCAACTGGGTAGAATAGTTTAGTCTAACACATAAGATAACTCATCCATTGATTTGTCACTTGTTTGTTTGAAAGAACAAAAATTAATTCACCAATTAAACAACAAATTTCTTGTGTTCGACTCTAGACTTGCTAGGTACCTAATTTAGTTTACACTTGGACACGATTAGAAAAAATTGTATCACACATCCATTTCATCGCATAGCACAGAATCATATCGCATATACGCAGCTCAACACTCTACCTCTCTCTTCCTTGCTTCAGAAAGACGTTCTGTTTGATTTCTCCAAGGAGTTCAAAAAATTCTTTGATATACTCAAGAAGTGTTTGATCAGTGCATCAATTCTTTAGCCTCCTGGATGGTACCTCCCATTTGAAATAACATGTGATGCAAGTAACTTAGCAGTTGGAGCGGTATTGGGCCAAAAAGTTGACAAAAAGAATTACGTGCTATACTTCGCTTCGAAGACTCTGAACCCAACCCAAGCTACACAACGATGGAAAAAGAGCTTTCAGTTGTTTTCTTTGCTTTAGATAAATTTCGATCTTATGTTTTTGAATCTCACATAACTGTGAAGACCATGCAACTTTAAAGTACTTGATGACTAAGAAAGAGTCCAAACCAAGGTTGGTGAGATGAATCCTCCTTCTCAAAGAATTTGAGCTTACTATCAAGGATAGAAGGGACTCTGAAAACTTAGTGGCTAACCATTTGCCTAGTATCGTGCTTGAGGATGACCAACTGCCACTAAGAGAATATTTTTCGATGAGCATCTCTTCCAGATATCCTTTTCTGTACCATGGTTTGTTGACATGGTAAAATACCTTCACATGTTAGTTCCTTTATGATATGACTTATTCACAAAAGGATAAAATCCATAGTGTCTCAAAATATTATGTTTGGGACCCTTCCCATTTGTGGGAATTTTATGCTGATCAAATAATTAGACAATGTGTCCTGAACTGTAAATTTGAGTATGTTCTTACTTTTTGCCACGAATTAGAGATCATTTTATCCCAAAAAGGACTGCTCGTAAAGTTTTAGATTGTTCGTTGTCTTGCGAAAGTGTCAAAGGTCAGAATCGCTTTCTAAGAAAAATAAAATGTCATTGCATTATAATCTCTTCTATGAAGTGATTGATGTGTGGAGCATGAATTTTATGAGCCCTTTCTCTCCTTTTGTGGTTATATGTATATTCTTCTGGTTCTTGATTATGTCTCAAAGTGAGTTGAAGCAATCCCCACCAAGACTAACAACTTTATGTAGTTTCAAATTTTCTTAAGAAGCTCTTCTGTAGTTTTAGATTACGTCGTGCTATTATCAGTGACCAGGGCACCCACTTATATAACCATAGAGTTGTCGCTCTCTTGAGAAAGTATGGTGTGAATCATAGAGTATCCACTTTCATACCACCCTCAAACCAATGACCGATCGAGATATCAAATAGGGAGGTGAATGATAGCACCATAAAAGTGCTATGTTCTATAGCTTAAAATGTCCAAGACTAGTCATACTTATGCATCAATACCTTATTTTGTAGGACATATTCAGTAAGGGAAGCAAAGAAGTCAAACGGTGCAAAAATGACTTAATTCCATGCTAAAATAAGTGAAAGAAAAATAGTTACAGAATTCCATCTGATAGGGCTGACCCCAGCGTGCGGCGCCATTTTCTCGATAGCTCTCCAAAATAGGATAGCATTACAGCATTACAAACTTTGAAGCGTGCATCCGCACGCACCTGGCACGAAAATTGACGAGGAATTCTTTATAGAAGTGTATTTTCCTTGTATTTTTCCATAACGTTCACATACCCAATAATTAGAAATCATTTTTTAGGATTAGGGCACATTCGATTTGTAAAAATTCTCTGCCAAATCCTTAATAAAAATTCTCTCAACCTTTCTTGGAAGATATCTCTGAAGTCCATCATTTTTCTTGAAGCTACTACAAGAATTATGAACAATTTGAAAGGTACTTCTTGGAAATCAGTTTTTAGTTTAATATTTTTTAAGAATCAATGTTTTGATTGTAAATTAATTTCAATCTTTAATTTAATTTCAATCTTGACTTTATATGATTTTCTTGTTTGAATAACTTGATCAATCATGAGAGCATGGATCTTTGTTTAATTTCTAATGGTGCTAAGCATAATCTTTGAGTTAACTTTGTAAATTGGTGATTCTTGAATTGATTTTAAGCATCTTTTTCTTTTAATCTTTTCTTTTATGACCCAATTGAATTCAATTAAATAAATCATTCTTGAGATAAGGGCTTTCCTTGCTTTTGAATGTCACAACAATGAGGCCTAAGGCCTTCATGCAAACTTAAAGAATGCATGAAAACTACCAAGATGAAGATGCATTTCATAAGTTTAGTATGAATTTGATGCAAATCTTGTCCATTGATTTAGGGTAATTAGTATCTTAAACTAATTAGTTGTGGATCGATGTTAATTGCAATTTGTGATTCATTCAATGATAGAAAAATTAACTAAAACCACTAATTCTCATTACTTATTAATTGAGTGAAAAACCTATTTTCTGTGTTTCAATTTCTGAAAACAACAAAAAATATTTACTTTCTTGTTCTTTAATTTTCTTGCAAAATTGTTACAACCCCCCCCCCCCCTCTAATTAGAATTCTTGAGTTCTTGATAAAAATATTTTATTCAATAAAATTCGTTTGGGTTCGTCTCCGAACTTACTCTTTACTACGTTTTTGTTAGTTGATTATTGAAAGTTTGGGCTTATAAATGTATCTTGTGGGCGATTTGAGTAATTTTATATTTTTGAACGACACCTCTTTAGTCGCATATTTCAAACAGTGAAAAGTATTTTGGGGAAAACTGTTAGTCTAAAACGTAAGGATTGGAGTTTGCGCTTAGATGATGCTTTATGTGCTTATAGGACTGCTCATAAAGCGCATATTGGGACTACGTCATTCAAGCTTGTCTATGGTAAAGTCTGCCACTTGCCAGTGGAGATTGAGCACAAGGCTTACTGAACAATGAAAAACTGCAATATGAATTTGGAACTTGCTGGAGAAGAAATATTGTTAGAGCTTCAAGAGCTGAAGGAGTTAAGACTAGAGGCTTATGAGAATGCTCGAATTTACAAAGAAAAGATCAAACTTCTACATGATAGCAAGCTCACAAGGAAGAACTTTAAGCCTGGACAGAAAGTCCTCCTATACAACTCCCATCTCTAATTGATGCCAAACGAAAACTGAAGAGTTCTTTAATTTCAGCGTGTAATTTTAATTCAGAGTAGTGTGTATTCTCAATGTGTTTATAGTTTCTCTTATTATTGATTTTAAGTTACCGAGTTGTGGTACTTGAATTCAAATAGTTCTTGTTGGGCTATTTGAGAAAAGAAATTTGTAAGTATGTTTGAGAGTTCTTTACAATATCCATTATAGTAGAACTTGCAGTTGCAGAAGACTGGATGTAGTTCCGAGTTTGGAGTGAACCGGTATATTTTCTGGTATCGTTCTCTTTTTTCTCTTTACTTTATTATTTACAATTTTATAATCAATTGCTTATTTGGCTCTAACATGTGAAGTGAGAGTTTGAGATATAATTTAGTTTATTTCTTATTTATTTATATCTCGCATAAATTTCCAACAGAAAAATTTCAGTACTAGTACTACTAGAGTATGGATCTTTGGTTAGTCACCAACCACACCAAAACACCTTTGATTGACATAAAATCCACTCACATCAACAGAAAATTTATAATGTTAATGATGTACCTACTACTACTTCTATAATATACTAGAAATCTTTTGAACATCATTGTTATACACTAATGCCAAATACACTTGAAAATTTATTTGATCCAAAAAATTGATGTGTCTGTCGAATTTTAGAAGGCTGTTATACATTCATAATAGCTATTTTGTGTCATATCACATTTGGATACGAGAATTAGAATCTCCAACTTCAAGTCTAATAAGATAATACATGTTAGTTATAATTAATTCACTATCAAATGACATAGTTATACCATTACCATAAGAGGTTATTCTGGAGGTTGAATGTAATCAGAATTATTGAGAATTTGAAGGGAGTTAGAATGCGTGGACAATTGAGGATGGAATGCAAATGGAATTGTGAAGTGTGAAATTGGTAGAAAATAGGGTTGAGTTGAAAACTATGATAATAGAATGAGTTTAGTATAACAAATCTGATTCAAAACACTTAACTCAAACATGCATTTTGTATTATATTATAAACTCATTCCATTTAATATATACCTAAATCAAGATTGAAACTTGAAAACATGAGTTGCTGCGACTCTCTATACCTATATTCCATTTTAGATTGTAAACATACATTCCGTCTTAATCTTCATATCCCCATCAAAGCATAAATATTTTTTACTCAACTTCAGGTTTTGTTAAAGATTTGATTGGCTAGACAATATTCTTTTGTCTTTATCTTTGCAAAATATCTTCGTAGTTATTATTGTTATTTTCTTAAAAAATAAAAGTGGTAGAGATATTTTGTGTCATGATTTTATGATTCTTAACATCTTATTAAAAGATATTCTAAATTTTGAGAATATTTAATAGAAGATATTGATTATATATCTTTGAAATATATTTTATTTGTGCGAAAAAAAAACGTGATATATTGAGCATTCGAAGAGGCTGAAGAAGGTATGAAGGGTATGTTTTAATATTCCTATCAAATCGTGCATAACGTGTTAGACATAACATGTTAATTATTCAGTCCATAACGTGTTAGACATAACATGTTAATTATTCAGTCATTAACTCTGTGAAGAACAATGTTGGCAAGTGTTGAATGAGGTAGGGGGAGCCTAACTTTTACTGTATCACATCCACTTATTCAAGGGGAGCCTGTGTGTTGAAGATACATAATAAACTTTCAGCAGATAAGATTATAGTGGAAGTCTAAAATCAGTTTTATATGAATTGAGTTAATTATGTTCATGAATGTTAGTTTATCATTGGCTTATTGTAAACGCTTAAGACTCTTGTTGAGATAATAAATCATTGTTCTTAATCGAGCACTTAAGCCCCCAGACGTAGGTGGTATCCACCGAACTCGGTTACCAAACTTCTGGTGTTCTTTGATTTTGTTTTATGCATCCTTAGATTCTATGTTATTAGTGTAACAGCTAACAAGGCGTTCCTCGGTGAACAAGTTTATTTTTATTAATCTTGTTTTTTTTTCAGGTTTCAGTTTCAACCTTTTTACTCATATTTGTTAGGGTTGTTCCCTTTGCGTTGGTTGAACTTTGTGGCCAATTTACTCGTGATTGCTTTGTTTTCAAATGGGGTGAGTTCTATTCTACACCATTGGGAAAAGAAGCTACTTTTTGAGTCTGGCAGATGAGTGACCTAAAAATTGAAGAAAAAAACATGGAATGACCCGTTTTTTGAAAAAGATATTGAATAACCCTATGCTGACGTCAAATTCGAGTGGAATTACTAAAATGCACTCGTGCGAACTCAGAAAAGCAGTCCCATCTCGCTCTCTCTCATCTTGCCCATCTCACTCAATCTCACACGTTTGGTGTCGCTCTCGTTCAGTCTCGATGGTGTCGCTCTTGTCCATCTTTCCACTACAAGAAAACTGGGATATAACGACGCAAAAAACGCATCACGAACAGAATTCGTGACACAAATTGTTGCGTCCTTGTATCCACTGTCAACATAGGACTTTTAATACACCACGTAAAACACGTCGTTGTTTATCCTTGCGTGACATTTTTTTCGTGTCATTTTAAATGTGTCATTGTAACATTGTCTTCGACACAAAGAAATTGTCATCATTGAGGCCAAAATTGGATATTTTCTGTCACTTATTTGCTTTTCACAACAGTTTATTTGCGTCACGATTTGCTTTTCAGTGACATTAAAATTATGTCAATATATGTTCATTGATAACATTTTTTATTGTTACAAATTGATAGTGTACGACACATTTTTTTTGTCATTAAATTGTCTGTAGCAACACGAATTTCATTGTCATGTATTGACTATATTTGACGTTTTCTGTTTCCTGTCAAGAAATTATAATTGACGACAAGTAATTGTAATTGTCATTATTAAATAAACGTGCAAGGAAAGTAATCATAAAATCGAAAATGTTTCATATATTCATAATGAAACGTCAATTTACATTTGAAAGAAAATATTTTTCAATCTACAATGACACAAATGAAAGAAAGGAGACAAATGAAAATTTCAAGTTAACTTAACAAACTACAACCTTTCATCGTGCCATGTTTCTACGAGTAACAAAGTACAACTTAAGAAATGACAACTTTAACTTCTGCATCGTGTCATGCTTCTAGGCTCCAAGCTTTCGTCGAATACCTGAAATATCAATATAAATTAACACGTAAGTATGACAGATGTTCATGCAACATGTTATTTAGAGGTCATACATGTATCAAGCAGAGGTCAAATCACACACAATCTACTTTTCTAAGTCAATCACATGGCAACAACTAGTTTTTCTCATACGACCTATAGGTGCAAAAGGGGGGAGGGGGCAGCAAACAAAATCTTCATTGAATTTGTATTCTAACACTTTTCTAACCTATAAAAGTTGACCTATATGTAAGGGGAGGGGGAAACAAACAATATTTTTATGACTTTCCTAATGACAAAAAAAGTGTTCATATGGAACAATGAAAGAGCGACCACACAATATCTTCATCAAATCAATATCTAACATGTTTGTAACCTAAACCGATGGACCTATATGCAAAAGGGGACACCAAACAATATAATAATGAAAGTTGTATTGTAACACTTCCTAACCTACAAAAGTTGACCTATATGCAAGGAGGGGAGGGGGGGAGCAAACAGTATTTTCATGTCTTTCCTAATGACAAAAGAAGTGTGCATATGAAACAAGAAAACACGCACCAAACAATATCTTTGTGAAATCAGTATCTAACACGTTTGTAACCTAAACCAATGGACCTATAGGCAAAAAGGGGGAGGGGACAACAAAGAATATCTTAAGGAAAGTTGTATTCTAACACTTCGTAACCTACAAAAGTTCACCTATATGCAAGGAGAGGAGGGGGGGCAGTAAACAATGTTTTCATGTCTTTCCTAATACAAAAGAAGTGTGCATATGAAACAAGGAAACACGCACCAAACAATATCTTTGTGAAATCAGTATCTAACACGTTTGTAACCTAAACCAAAGGACCTATAGGCAAAAAGGGGGAGGGGACAACAAAGAATATGTAAAGGAAAGTTGTATTTTAACACTTCGTAACCTACAAAAGTTCACCTATATGCAAGGAGAGGGAGGGAGGGAGTGGGGCAACAAACAATATTTTCATGTCTTTCCTAGTACAAAAGAAGTGTGCATATGAAACAAGAAAACACGCACCAAACAATATCTTTGTAAAATCAGTATCTAACACGTTTGTAACCTAAACGAATGGACCTATAGGCAAAAGGGGGGAGGGGACAACAAAGAAAATTTTAAGGAAAGTTGTATTCTAACACTTCATAACCTTAAAATGTTGAACTATATGCAAGGAGGGGGGGAGGAGCAGCAAACAAAAGAAGTGTTCATATGGAGCAAGGAAAGAGCCAACAAATAATATCTTTATCAAATCAGTATTTAACATGTTTGTAACCTAAACCAACAGCAGGCAGAACAGAGGCGGTGGTGTATAAATACATTAACTAACGAAAAGATTTTTGTATGTATTGACCTTCGAATGAATAGTACGAAACAACAAATAGCATGAATCAAAAGTATGTTATTAGACAAGCCATTTTCAAGTACTGAAATGTAACTCCAATATGTATCATACCAAATGCATGAGGAAACTGGTGAAGAAAATCATCCCCCAACATAGCCCCTGTATGCAAGTTGCAACAGAATAACTTTAGTTCATATGACCAATCCTGGGGTAGAATTGCTATAATATGCTATAAATTATC
>JBBPDJ010026540.1:0-19742 GCA_037974625.1 Cucumis cinereus | reverse complement strand
ATATATTCAGGGCAGGACGGAGATGCGGGACGGGGCCGTCCCCGTCCCTGAATTGGAAGTGGGGAAAAAATTTCCCATTCCCTCCCCCATTCCCCATTGATTCGGGGCGGGTCTCCACGGGGCCTCGATCCCATAGATTTTTTGAACATCTCTAGGTAAAATACCATTCCATCTACATATTTTTACCGAATAATAAAATGTTATTATAAAAAATGAAATACATTATTATATGAAATGATAATATATTAATTAATAAATAAAGTAGTACCTGAAGCTAAGTGGACGATCATGTGGAGTTTGTAATGTCACCTGTGGTGCGACAATATTAAATCTATCGTACGCCCATACTTGCAACAATATAATTGGTCTAGCAATTTCCAATGATCGTGCATTACTTGGTCGACACAGTTCTCTGTATAGCCATGCCAGACATGCAGAACTCCAAGAATACATACCCGCTTTGTTAAAATCTTTCAACAACGGTAGAAACATGCAATGAAGCAATGTGTTCGATTTATCGGCGAACAAAAAACCCTCGATGAGTTGCATTATGTATGCACGGGCATACCTTTGGATACTCACGTCGTTCGCATCATGAGCCAACTCGAGAAACTGCTCCGCTAACCATGGAAGACTTAATCTCTGACCTTTCATTTCAGGTGACATTACTCCCAGAAAATCCTCACAGACTTGTTTCCAGTTATATAATAATGATCCTGTAACAGGCTCCTCATCCACAGGTAACCCTAACTGAACTGCCACATCCTACAACGTAATTGTGCACTCTTCACATGCCATATGGAACGTATGTGTCTCGGGTCTCCAACGCTCCACCAAAGCAGTAACAAGGTGTCAATCTAGTTGGATAAACCCTATATGCGACACTCCTAGAAACCTAGCAGCTTTTACATATGGCGCAATATGTGGATCAAATGGAACAGTACGCTGAGAAGCTGCCTCTCTCCTACGACGCTTGTTAACGGATCCAGGCTCCATCGTATCGAAATGACTAAAAAAATTTAAAATACAATAAATCAACCAAATGTAGTAACAAATTAAATTAAACATGACCAAAAAAGTCGAAATCATTACAGACAAATATACATAGAATTTATTACATTTAAATTAATAGTTAATTACAAACAAATGTAAATTACTTCATTACATAAAAATATACAAATTGTAATACAGAAATTAAACTACCCTATTACAAATTATTTTCTTGAAGAAGAAGCACCCAATGTACGTCTTGGACATGTACGCTTGTTATGTCCTTCTCCATTACATTTTGTGCATCTAACTTTTTTGCTAGACTCTCTCCAATCCATTTCATTATGTATTCGGATAGTTTTTGGTCTACCAGCCTCCCTAAGCAGGTCTGCATTAGGTCGAACTTTCGTGAATGATAATTCTGGCCAATAATCTGGATGTTGTATTGCTTGGTAGTGACCTTCATAACATCATTTGAAGGTGGACAATTGATTGCATTCATCAATAAAAAGCAAATAATTTAAATGCATGTAATTACAAGCTGCAATTACATGTGAACATGGAAGCTTAAATGATTGTCATTTGTTGCAAGAACACGTTCCTTCCTTCAAACTCAAAACTTGTTGGTGTTGGCCCTTGTATGGAGAAATCATACTCATTCTAGTCTGCACTTCAAATATTTGTGTCTCTATCAATTAAAGTCATTGTATGCGCAGAAGCTCTTTTTTCCCACCGTTTCAGTTTTCTCATGGCATACTCTGTATAGACATCTCTCCAATCGAGGGTTTCGCTTATCTCATCTCTTCGACGTTCGAAATAAAGAATGGTTCGATAAAATGTTAATCGAACCAAAGAAGTTATCGGTAACATTCTAGAACCTTTAAACACACCATTCATACGTTCGGCTGCATTGCTTGTCATCCAGCCATATCGATACCCATTATTGTGTGATTGAGTCCATTTCTCTAACTCAATATCATCGAAATACTCAAGACACTCAGGGTTCAATTTTTTCAATTCTTTCAATTCTTTCATGCATCTTATGAATTTGCGTCTTTGGTGTTGATTACCAGACTTAAACACCAAATCTTTCAATTGCTTAGATTTACATTTGGTATTGAAGTTGCTAGAAACATGACGCAGACAGTATCGGTGGTATGCTCGAGGTTCACTCCACCCTACTTCCTCATTGTTAATTGCAGAAAGAATGCCTCTGTGTCTATCAGAGATCAAGCAAATATCATCTCAATCGGTAACGTATTGTCGCAATGCGTGAAGAAATCATGACCAACTTGACGCATTTTTTCCTTCAATAGTAGCAAAAGCAAGAGAAAATATATGACCATTCGCATTAATGGATAAAGCAGTCAACAATTTTTCTTTATACTTCCCATACAAATGGGTTCCGTCGATCTGGATCAATAGCCTACAATATTTAAACCTTTCTATTGCAGGCCCAAATGACAAAAAAACTCTCCCAAAAATAGTTGTACCTGGTACGTCAGATGGAAGAAAGTACCAATCGACTTGGGTTTGAGGATTGTAATGTACAACAAAAATTAACCAATATGGTAGCTCGTTATACGATTTCTCCCAATCACCAAAAACTGCAATCAACGCTTTTCTATTTGCTTGCCACGCACGTCTATACTTGACATTATAGTCATACTGTTTTTTAATAATTTCTTGAAGCAATGGCACAGTAACACTAGTATTAGCTCTAACCATATTTTGAATTTCAATACTCATAAAGTTGGAATCAAGCTGTAAATGATCATCGGTTAATTCAGAGTACTGACATGAGTGTTCCCCATCAAGCCTAGTAATCTCAAACATGTCGTGAGTCTTACGTCTACTTTCACGTAACCTCCACTTGCAGCCCTCATTGATCTGTTTACATTTCACGTACCAAATATTTTGATTGGACTCTACTACAACAATTTCATAGTGTTGTGTCACACAATATTTTTTAACAACTAATTGAAGATCTTCTTTGCTGTTAAATAACATTCCTTTTTAAATTAAAGATGAATTATATACAGGTATGTTCCAAGCTTCTAATGTAGACTCTTGTTCACAAACAGAATAAGTAATGTCCCAGTCTATTTCCGCAAATATCTCAGATTGTATCGGTTCATTTTCACGTTTAGTAATTTCTTCATTTTCAAATAATTCATCAATTTCTACGTCAATATCATTGTCTCCATCATTACCAGGTTCAAGAATAGCTAGATCAAACGCATCGACATTTTTAATCAACAGTTAAAGTTGAAAAAATATCAGCATCATAAACTACTACAACAAAAATCTCATAAACTACTTCATCATTGATTTATTTATTAATTTAGGGGTTAGGGGTTAAGGGTTTAGGGGTCAGGGGTCAGGATTTATGGGTTAGGGGTTAGGGGCTAGGGGTTTAGGGTTTATTTATTTATTTTCTTAATTAATTAATTAATTTTCATATTTTATTTATTTATTTTCATATTTTATTTATTTATTTATTTTCATATTTTATTTATTTATATTCATAATTTGTTTATTTATTTTAATTATTTAATTATTATTTTAATATAATTCATCATTTAGGTTTATATTCACAACAATGTATCACATAAATATAAAAAAACTATAAACATAATGCATCTATATTAAATACAAGAATAAAAAACAAAACTAAGAATAAAACTACATGCATATTACATACAATAATAAAAAACTACATGCATAAAACACTACATGCATATTAAATACAAGAATAAAACATTACATACATATTAAATACAAGAATAAAACCCTACATGCATATTAAATCCATGGTAATTGCATCCATATTAAACTACATGCATATTATTTCCATCCATCTATATCCATATTAAACTACAAAACATATAAATACAAGAATAATAAAAAAAAAACAAAACAAAACATATAATTACAATAATAAAAAACAAACAAAATAGGAAGATGAGGGGTTAGGGGAGACAGGAAGATGAAGTTTAAAAAGGAGAGGAAGATGAGGGATGGGGAAGACGAAAGGCAGAAAGACTGTTTTTCTAGGGTTTCTGCGAGCAAAGTCGTGGACAGGGTCCACGACTACGCTTTTGAAGTCGTGGACCCCATCCATGACTCCTCTGACCAGTCTACAGGTGTGGCACCAAGGACGGTCAAACTGCCACACCTGCAGACACGTCAGAGGAGTCGTGGACGGGGTCCACGACTTCCTAAAGTCGTGTACCCAGTACACGACTCCAAAACTTCATTTTTGACAATATCTTTTGCCCAAACCTACATTTGACAATATATATTAAAAAAACAATATTTAAAAAAAATCTAGTATTTCTCTCTAAAATATATAAAAATATAGAATAATTATTTTAAACGAGAAAAATCCTAAAAAAAATAGGGAAATTATCAAAACTAGAAAAAAAAACAAAAAAAATATCCACGCTCAACTTTCTAAAAATTTAAAAATTACTCTTTTCCATTGAAATTCGTGTGCGACCATCAAATTTCTTCAGTGAATCATCTCCAATTTCTTCGACATCTCCTTCTTCTTATCTTCCTCGTGAAGTACACTTCTCTCTCTCCTCCTCCTCTTCTTCTTCTTCTTCTTTTGTTCCTTCTTCTTCCTATGTTCCTTCTTCTTTTGTTTCTATTTTTCTTTTCTTCTTGTTATTCTTCATTCTTCATTTTTCTTCTTCTTCAATAATTCTTCAATTCTTTTTCTTCATCGAGATCATGATCCTCATCTTCCTCTTCCTCTTCTTCAATGAATTGTGGGATACAAAACTCTCTATGTCTACCTCTTCTTCTTCTTTTTCTTCTTCGAGATAAATCATCATCTCTAACTTTCCTTTGAAATTTATGTACATTCTTGTCTTCTCAGTCAATCATCTATGGCGAAGCATACATTTGATTTGTTTTGCCATCTATCTTTGTTTATCTAAGATAGACAGTGATGGTGGTATATCTCTGTCTATTTGGGATAAACAGAGATAGTGTTCTCCAAGCTAAACAGATAACTATCATAGCCTATCATTGTCTATCATCCTCTATTCTTCTTATTAACTCCAAATACTTTCTTGCAGCAAATCGATGAAGAAAATCAAATAGAGAGAGAGAAAGAAGATGAGCAAATAAAGGAGAAAGAAGATGACTATCATACCTTATCATAGCTTATGAAAATGACGCATGGGACTGCTTCAAGCTTCAACTTAAACGTTTCTCAACCTCAATCTCAATCTAAGTCTCATTCTTTATTGTAGGATTACTTTATACATTTTGTAAAACTTCAAGTTTGTAAAGTTTCAAGTTGAACATTTCTTTATTTTCTACTTTATATAGTTTGTAAGTTTCTTTCTACTTGTTGACAATCAACTTGTTTTGAAATTTATAAATTTAATAGTTGTGCATTTCTTAAGATATTTTTTTATTTGGTTGTTTTGCTTGGTTGTAGTTCTTGTTATCATTTACTATCCCAAATAAATAGAGATAGACCACTATCACTGTCTATCTGAGATAGACTTCAATAAATGTGTGTTTGATGGTTTGGTTGTAGTTCTTGGTTTGTTTTAATTTAATTATGCTAAGTTTTGCTGATTATTCTTGGATGTGGAACAATGATATAAATATATCATTTTCTATCCCGGATAGATAGAGATAGGTCATTATCACAATCTATCGTCAATAGAAAGTGATAAAACTCTATCATTGTCTATCTGGATAGACAGAGATAGGCCACTATCTCATATGCTTTGGTTGTAGTTCTTGGTTTTTTTAATTTAATTTTGTCAAGTTTTGTTGATTTTTCTTGAATGGGGAACAATGATATAGATCTATCATTTTCTATTCCAAATAGATAGAGATAGGCAACTATCACTGTCTGAGATAGAAAGTGATAAAACTCTATTATTGTCTACCAGATAGATAGAGATAGACCACTATCACTATCTATCTGAGATAGACGAAGATAGATGGATGATAATCGTCAGTTTGTCGTTGTGAATCGCGTGGGATAAGATATTGTGTGGGACATTTTTGGTATTTTATACGTGGAATGGACTTTTTTGGGTGGGCTTTTTTCGTTTTTTAAAATTTTTGTATGAGTTGTAATTATTTTGATTCTTTTTTCTATATTTAAAAAGCTTCCAAAAAAATATTTACAAATATAGAAAAATATCACAATCTATGTATGATAGATCACAATAAACGAAGATAAATTACTATTTGTCTATCAGATAAATACGAATGATAGTTTATTTTAGCCTATCGCGATCCATTGTAAATAGATTGTGATATTTTATAAATATTTTTTATTTGTTTTTGCTATATTTTTAAATAGTCCATAAATATATATACAATATTTTTGTTGTCACACCCCTTGTAAATGAAAATATGTGGAAGTGTTTTCTCTCACTTTAATAATTGATAGCTTTTTTTTTTGTCTTTCTCTATTCCACTTTACTCTTTTTCACTTTTCTCTTTACTTTCTTACTTTTTCTCTTTCTTTGTTCTCACATGCAGATTCCAGAAGATGAAAGGTCTCCTCCCTGTGAACTCCTTTCTCATTTCTTCATTTATCTTTGCTTTCTTCTTTCTTTCATGATTACACTAAAAAACAAAAAGGGAATGGGAAGAGAAGATTGAGAAAGAAGAAGATTATAGTAGTTCAACAACTTTGGCCTACATCCACTCTCAAAATAACAAGATAAGTGTTTTATTCATAGAGTTCTAAAAAATTCAATATGATTTTTTTCATCTTAATTATTTCATTTTACATATCAGTCTTTATAGACTCGTGCTTTTTAACTTCTATTCCATTCACAAAAAAAAAAAAAAATCTTCTTATAACAAAGTAACTAACAAGTGGTTATTTCTGTTTCAATAGAATTTGTTGATGGTAGAGCTCTCAGGAAATGAATGGTTGTGAGCAAATAAAAGGTAATTTGGTTTCAACATTTTAACTTCTCCCTTTTGAACCAAATTTTCCTTTTATTTGTCTTTGAACTTGGCTTTCATTTTTTCGTCAACTGATCTACTATTCTGAGTAGACCAAGGCAAAGTTCAAATTTTGCTTTAGTTACTGACTTGGTTAGGAAGTCTGCTGCATTAACTTCTGATCTGACTTTCAGTACTTTTCTTATTCCCTTTTCAACTATTTCTCTTACGAAATGATATTTCACATCTATGTGTTTGGACCTCTCATGAAACTGTAGGTTTCTTGTGAGATGAATAGTGCTCTGATTATCACACATTAATTCAACAGAGTCTTGTGGATAACCTAGCTCATTGGTTATTCCTTGTAGCCACATGGCTTCTTTGACAGCTTCTGCAATAGCTATAAATTCTGCTTCAGTTGTTGATAGGGCAACAACTGTTTGTAGGTTAGATTTCCAGCTAATCACATTATCTCCAAATAGGAAAGTGAATCTTGTCAATGATCTCCTCTTATCTAAGTCACCAGCAAAGTCTGAGTCTACAAATCCTTTTAGAATAGGCTTTGAGTGATCAAGGGCTTTATATAAAAGTCTTCTTGATGAGCTTCCGACTAAAGTATCAAAACCCACTTTGTTGCTTTCCAATATGTCCTTCCAGGATTTTTCATGTATCTGCTTATAAGACTTGAGCAGTGTGCCAAGTCAGGTTGTGAACAAACCATCAAATACATACTGCTTCTTGTTTTGCATTGTTCATGTTGAACCTTGTTAGTATTTTTCGGGTATAGGCTTCTTAAGATAAAAATAACTCACTAACTGATCTTCTTCTAGTGATCTCAATGCCCAAAATCTTTCTTGCTGGTCCTAAGTCCTTTATCTCAAACTCAGAACTAAGTAAGTCTTTGATTTTCCTCAAGTCTTCTATATTCTTCCCTACTAGAAGCATGTCGTCTACATAGAGCAAAAGATATATGTAATGCTCTTCTTTAGATTTTATGTAGTAAACTCAAGCATCAAATAGGCTTCTTCTAAACTTGATTTTACTCATGAAATTATCAAACCGTTTGTACCATCACCTAGGTGACTATTTAAGTCCATACAAAGATCTTTTCAATTTAGAAACCTGTGCTTTATTTTTAGATTCAAATCCTTTTGGTTGCCCCATAAAGATTTCTTCTTCTAAATTTCCATGTAAGAAAGTTGTAGTTACATCCATTTGTTCTAGCTCAAAATGTTCATAGGCAACTATGGCTAGAAGCAACCTAATTGAGGTATGTTTTACCATTAGTGAGAACACTTCAGTATAATCAATTCCTTCCATTTGTTTAAAGCCCTTGGTAACTAGCCTGGCTTTAAAATTTACTCTTCTAGCATCTTATTCAGCAGGTTTCTTCTTGTAAACACACTTGCAAGGAATGACTTTCGTGTTTAATGGTAATTCAACAAGATCCCATGTGTCATTTTTCTCTAAGGAACTCAATTCATTTCTCATTGCTTCAAACCATTGTTTTCTTTCTTTACTAGATATTGCTTCTTCGAATGTCTGAGGTTCATCATCAAACAAGTTTTCCATGAGGTTTACTGATTGAGTGGTGCAATTAGACTGTACATACCTAGCTGGTGGCTTTATGGCTCTTCGTTGTCTGCTTCTAGTTAATGTACAGTCTGCAAAATTTTCTTTTTGTAAATTCTGTTCCAGTTCTTCATGATCAATAGCTTCTTCCGCAGTAATAGTGTCTTGTCCTTCTACTTCTAGTGGTTTGGGGGTCTTACAAGAAGCTCTACATGTGAGTTTGTAGAGGTAGATGTTTTGGCTATGTCATAAAACAACTTCTTCTTCCCAACCTTTTCATATAGTTCTTCTTCTCGAAACACCACGCCTATGCTCACAGTGCTTCTATTAGAATTGAAGTCCCAAAGTTTGTATCATTTGGTTCCTTCAGGATATCCTATGAACATGCACTTTAGAGCTCTGGTACTTGTCTTACTCTGTGAAGAATGAACATAAGCAACATAACCAAAAGGTTTTAAGTATAAGAGGTTAGGTGGGATTCCAGTCCATAGTTCTTCGGGAGTTTTAAAATCAATGGATGTGCAAGGGCTTCTATTTAATGTGTGTGTGGCTGTGACTAGTGCTTCTGCCTAGAAGGTTTTCTATAGCTTAGCTTCGGATAGCATACACCTCACTCTCTCCATCAAAGTTCTATTCATTCTTTCAGCTACATCATTATGTTGAGGTGTATAAGTAATAGTCTTGTGCCTGGTAATACCTTGCTCATCACAAAAACGATTGAAGGATCTTGAAAGGAACTCAAGTCCATTGTCAGTTCTAAGATATTTTTTCCTTTTAGAAGATTGATTTTCAACTTTATTTTTCCAATCTCTAAACTTGTCAAATGTTTGGTCTTTTGTTTTTAGCAAGTAAGTCCAGACTTTTCTTGAGTGATCATCTATAAGGGAAAGAAAGTAACTGGAACCACTCCAAGATGATGTTCTTGAAGGTCCCCAGAGATCTGCATGAATGTATGATAAGAATCATGGTGTTCCACACATTCTAGAGGGACCAATTACCAGATCTAAGGTAGCAAAGATTCAACAATCATTCATTCTTCACGTACAAGAATGGATAGGATCGGTTCATCCTCAATTTCATGTGCTACATGCTTAATGCAAGAGATGAAGGACCATTTGGAATATTGAATGTCAAATATTTTCTCGGTTGAAGTGGACTATGGGGTAGACATTAAGCATGCGTGAATTCAACACTTGGAGACTTCATGTATTAGTTAACACCACATTTTTAATGTAATTTCACTTGTATTAATTTGGGTAGCTGCCATTAATAGGTTAGAATTAAAGATGGTGGTTGGAAGATAGTAGTTGGAAGATGGAAAGCTTAGTTAATTTTTTATTTTGACATTTTGGTATTTACATTAAATAGGCTAGAATCTCTACAAGGCTATATAATGCCTTCTACTCTTGTATTTTGAATTAGACTTTGATGAATGAAATTTGAAATCTCATATTGAGACTTTTTCCTTAAAATTTACAATTCTTATGATAGAATGCATGCGAGCCATTCAATCTAACCTTGATCAAGTTTGATTGTGGAGTGACTCAATTTAGAACAAGATTTCCAAATCTTGCTTCTAGATCTTCGATCTAAGAGGTAATCTAGTTCTAACTTTCTCTTAGTTGAACTCAATTAGTATAAGGAGGTGTTAGTTTCTTAGTTTCAAAGGTTTTTGTTACATATTAGCTTGGATCTTTAAATTGAGGATTAGGATTGCCTTATCAATAATGTTGTTTAGTATTTCTTTAAATGTGTGTTCTCCTCTGGTAAGTTTTTGCCTTTTTGACTTGCCATAGACACAATGCTCACAAAAGTTGAGTCTATTGTTCCTTTAGTGAGAATAAGACCTTGTTTCTTTAGTGCATCTAACCCTTTCTCACTAATGTGTGATAATCTTCTATGTCATACTTCAATGTCTTCTGATTTCTAAGATTAAGAGAGGAGTGCTAGCTTTGGATATTCAATATTCTTCAAAAGATATAGCTCATTGACTCTTTTCCCCTCCATAATGATTCTGCCCTCTTTCTTGACTTAGATGTGGTATTTGCTATCAATGTATAAACATCCCTAATTAGCAAGCATGCCAAAAGAAATCAAAATTTCTTCTTAGTTTGGAAGCCTGAATTCTTTCAAAATTACTGATCCGTTTTCTTCGAGTTTTAGTTTCACTGAGCCTATTCTCACAACTTTGTAATCATGGTCATCACCCATGTAAACTGAGCCTCCTTCCCATTGTTTGTAATCAATGAACCACTTTCTTTTGAAAGTCATATGATATGTACAACCTAAGTCCATGACCCAGTCTTCCTTTTCCTCAGTTTTAGATTCCATGGTCTTTAGATTTGAAGTTGTGAGTACCTCATTATATTCATACACATCTTCTCCTAAGAGACATCTCCTCTGCCAAATTATTTGGTTCTTCTAATATCATATCTATCATTGTTTTTATTTCTGTTCTAATCATACTAGCCTTTTCTTTATTTTTCTCTCTGTATCTTCTTTGATCTCTGTTGTAAGGCTTCCTCCTTTCTGGACAATCTCTTTTGAAATGGCCCTCCTTATCACAAATAAAGCATTTTAGAATATTTCTCTCATGCTTATGCCCTTTAAAGAATCTACCCTTCTTTGAAGAGTTCTTACCTTTTGAATATAATGTTTCGCCGCTTCCTGAATTCTTTTGTTCACTTCTAAGTTCAAGATCTTTGCACCTTAATGCATTTATAACAACGTCAATTGACACATTATCTCTTCCATACTTAAATGCAGATTTTCCTTCTTTATAGCTGTCATGGATTGCGCTTATCAATATTGTAGCTTCACTCTCAGCACTCAACTTCTCACCAGATTGATTGAAGTTATTTGTAAGTTTCTTAAATTCATCTAGATTGTCTTCTAGAGATTTAGTAGGAATCATTTTAAACGAAAACAATCTTTCTCTAACGTAAAGCTTATTAGGGAGATCCTTTTTATTATATAAAAACTGCAATTTTTGCCAAATAGCATAAGCTGAGGGTTCATCGATTACCTGTCTCAAAATATTATAAGAAATGTTGAGGATTAGTGTTGTAGTGGTTGTCTCATCCATTGTCTGTTTGTCTATTTTAGTTACAGTTGCAAGTAAGGTTTTTGGATTTATCAAAGCATTCAAACCTTTCTGTGCTGTAAGAATAGTCTTGATTTTCTTGGACCATAGGGCAAAATCACTTGATCCGGTAAAATTATCAATTTCATATTTTGTCAACGCCATTGTAACTTCTGTTGATGCTTCTTTCCTTTTGTTCTTCAATATCTCCCCTTTTAGGCTCTAATACCAGTTGTAAATGAAAACACGTGGAAGTGTTTTCTCTCACTTCAATAATTGACAACTTTCTTTTTGTCTTTCTCTATTCCAACTTTCTTTTTGGCCTACGTCTACTCTAAAAATAACCAGGTAAGAGTTTTATTCATAGAGTTCTAAAAAATATAATTTTATTTTTTTCATCTTAATTCTTTCATTTTACATATCAGTCTTTATAGACTCCTGCTTTTTAACTTCTATTCCATCCACAACAAAAAGAAAAAAAAAAACTTCTTATAACAAAGTAACTAACAAGTGGTTATTTTTATTTCAACAAAATTGTTGATGGTAGAGCTCTTAGGAAATGAATGGTTGTGAGCAAATAAAAGGTAATTTGGTTTCAACATTTTAACACCCCTTCCTAGACCCTCTTCTATTAATTTAAAAGAAGGTATAAAACCAGCAAGTATCGCTCTACTCTAACGATACTTACTGACAACTTACTGACTTACTCGCTCTTAACTTAAAAGAAACTGAAAAGATATGCATTATCTATACTATATAGAAAAGCTACTTGGTGGAGAAATATTTTATTTTTATTTAACACTCCCATTATAAAGGCTCTCACTATTAGTTTAGTGACAAATTCAGTCATTTAAATATTTATTTTTTAATTAACTTTAAAATATTTGAAAGGTTATAATTTAATTTTCATTAAATTATTTGTAAGGTTTTATAAGATGAAGAATATGGTTTTAGTTAAGAATAAATACAACCATGAAAGCATAATCACCTCATTAACTCTTCCACTCTCAACATTTCATCTTTTATTTTTCATATATATAAATACTCACGATCTCTTCTTACTCGCAACATCTTGATATATTATGTGGTTAGTAGTTTAATTCAAAAAACGTAATTGTGAGGGTGAATAAGCAAGAGCAATGGATGAGAGAGATTCCTTCTTCAACTTTGAAGCACAATGGAGATGATCATACACAATATATACATATATATATGTATTGTAACGCCCCGAATTTACAACCTTGACCCAAGGTCGTTACTAAGTAAAAACCTTTAAATCCATTTTAAAAGACGTAATAAAATGAAGCAAAAACTTTTATTTAATCCAAAGTAAACAATAAAAGGTTTTCAAAACGATCCATCAATCAAATAATGGAAAAGAAAAGAAAAGTACCTAGACGGGATCCCTAAAATAGTTTTCTAAACCAAAATCATTACAATAAGAATCAACAAACAGTTTATTCATAAGGAAAACAAATGCCAAAAATCGTAAGCGGAAGCAAATAGGTCTCCTGGTCCCTCCTGATATGGTCAATGATTCTACTTGTCCCTCGTCGATCTATTCTTACCTTTGCATGAAATAAAACATAGAAAGGATGAGTATAAAATATACCCAGTAAGGAAAACCACTACAAACTCCACTGGGTGACCGTTAACTTCCCCTAATAGTTTGTACTTTACGACACACAGTCGGGTGGTTGAGTACTAACAAATATGTCAGAAAAAGCCTCCGTACAGACCTCATTAACCGACCCTGTCAAAGCAAATCGCCACATAGGCTTGCCCTCAGAACGGAACGTCGGAGCAAAACTCCGTACAAACCTCGTTAACCGACCTTCAGTAACTAATTCCCCACACAGGCTTGTAACTGACCTTGTCAGAATCAAGTCGCCGTACCGGCTTGCAAACTGACTCATCGTTCTCCCACCAAGTACAAATTCATTAGGTAAAGTTAACAGAAACCGTAACCAATTAAATCTAGGCCAAAACATTGTGATCACAATAACCAAACATATCTCATGCAGCAGATAACACAGGTAAACGGTAACACAAATCATGCATAATCCACACAAAAATGCAATCCAAATATAAACCCGAACTTAACACCATAACGCAGGCAACCTAACATTCTTCCACACCTTATACGCCAAAGGCGTGGATTCGATAAAAGTATTCCTTACCTCGAATTACAAGAAAATTCTCCTAGATGAAAATACCCTCCAATTGACCCTAAACACACAAAAACTTTAATTGATAATTTCTTTCCAAAAGAGATATTAATTCTACTCTTCACTAACCAATTCCAAACTCACCGCTCAAGATGAAAATCGAGGCGAGTGCACCACAAAAACCCAATAAAGAAAAAAAACGGATTAATCCAAGGAAAATTCTTAATTAAAACTCCATTGGGCACTCTAAAACCCAATTTGAATTCTTTCCAAACCTTACCAACAAACCAACAAAGAGCAGTGGCAACAGAGACAAGAAGCGATAGAAGGCTAAAGAAAACGGCTCGGCTCAGCTCATGGCTCGGCTCGACTTTGTGGCTCGGCTTGCAGATGCGGACGTCACAAGCGGCTCGGCTGCACGCCTGGATGAAGCGGCTTGGCGAACTGGCACGCGGAAACGGGAACCGACTCAGGATGGAGATCGACTCGGGCGCACGTAGAGCGAAACGGAGGGGCGGATCAAACGCGCGCGGCTGGTGGCTTCCTCGACTGGGACACAGATCTGACGCGAGGAGAGTGACTCGTGAGTGAAAGCTGTGTCGGCTCGAAGTCGCAAACGTGACGCGCGTGGTTGATGGCGGCGAGCGAAATGTAGGGGCACGACGCGTGGGTGCTCAAGCTCCTCGACGCGCGGCTGCTCGTGGAGTGAACGACTCGACCTAGGTAGAGGAAAGCGGCGTCGTGTGGGGTAACGCTGTGCGGTGGCGAGCAACGTTTCTTGACAAGGGCGGCGACTAGGGTTTTTCAAAAAGGAAGAAGATGGAGATGGTGAAGATGAAGTGCACGGATACCAATGCACTTTAAATAAATAATAATAATAATATTATTATTATTATTATTATTATTATTTTCTTTTTTTCTCCTTTTCCTTTTTCAAATTCCCAAAATTCTCTCTTCTAATTAAATTCTCTTTCTCTTTCCTCCTTTAACACAAACTTTTCTCTCTCTTCATTAAAACCCACATTTTCCCCTTTCTTCCAATAAATTCTCTTTCCTCTTTCCAACAAAAATAAAAACCACAACAAATATAATTATTCCAACACCCACAACCAAAATTAAAAATCAAATTAAACATCCAAAAATTAAAATTCACCAACATGAATAAGATAATTGATAAATAAATAAAGCTTGTACATACATATATATATATGTATTTTAGTAACTTTGTGACACACACACACACACACACACACACGCACACGCACACGCACACGCACACGCACACGCACACGCACGCGCACGCGCACGCGCACACTCACACACACGCACGCACGCACGCACGCACGCACGCACGCACACACACACACACATGTACATCACAAATAGATGTATATACATATAATATATGTAGGTACACACACGCACATATATATATGTTCATACATATGTATGTACATACATAGATATATATATATACATATGTATGTATGTACATACATAGATATATATATACACATATGTATATCAAATATATGTATATACATATAATATATGTAGGTACACACACGCACATATATATATGTACATACATATGTATGTACATACATAGATATATGTACATACATATGTATGTACATACATAGATATATATATATACATATGTATATATATATATGTATATATATAATATATGTATATATGTATATTTCTTTTTAGAAAACTAAAATGTAAAAAAATTCAAGTTCATTGTAGAGCAAAATTTGAGTTTAGGGCAAAGATTATATACCAATCAAAATAAAAATAGCTTGAAGCATAATTTAAACAAACTCATACATTTCTTTTAGAAAATGAAAATGAAAAAAAAATCAAGTTATGGCGTAGGAAATCGTTGTAGAGCAAAGATTAATTGAGCGCAAAGATTCTTTACCAATTGAAATAAAAATAGCTTGAAGCTTCAAAATAGGTAGGAAAGAAAAGTCGGCGAGGCAGCGTTTGCACGAAAGATAAGTCGACGACGACGACTATTTCTATACGTGTGACGAAGGAGTAGTGACAGTTGGTGGAACGATGTCGATTGGAGGCGACAAGAGATTGGCAAATGAAGATTGGGTGGCCTAACTGGGGTTAAGTGCGTCATAGGAATGATGTCGATTGGAGGTGGCGAGAGATTGGCAGATGAAGATTGGGTGGCTAACTGGGGTTAAGTGCATCAGAGAAAGCTTTTCATGAGTTTGGAGACAACGGGGAAAATGAGAAATTAGGGCTCGAAATTGATGTTTTACAGGCGTCGGGAGTTACTGCCCAACTTTTGATGCCATGCACAATGGCATCGAGAATTCTTTGCATCATAAGTTCTTTCCAACGAGCTCCTGATGCTTATGTACGGCGTCGGGAGTTAGGGTCTACTCCCTACACATGATTTTTGTTGTCAGGGGATACTATTCTTCCGACGGTTGTTTCTTGCGTTGGAAAATTTTCTTTTTTTTTTTTTTTTTTTGTGGTGAACAACATTTGTAATTAATTATAAGTTATATTTAATTAACATTTCTAATAAAAAAAATTAAATTTCTAACAAGTCGTTATTTGATGGTCATGGATTCAAAAACCTTAAATCATCACAATATGCACAAATACGTTTTTTTAAATGCACACAATGATTAATAACTTGAATAATTTACTATCATACAATCACCGTAAAAACAATTATAAGAACACTATAAGACATCAATATTCATTTGCTTAAGCATTAAAAAAAATTCCACTCAAATTTAGAACTTTATTTATTTATCATTTAATAATGAATAAAAATATAAAATAAAGAGTTAAATATTATGTTTTATTTCTACAATTTATTTAAACAAAGGTCTATAAGAGAAATGACAACATAAAAGGTTTCATTTTAATAATAGTAAAAAAAATTTAAAAATGAAAAATGAATTTTAAAATTATTCATTACGAATAACGATTGACCAAAATAACCCCTAACTAATTCCAACAATCTAAGATTCAAATCCAAACAACTCATATTTTACTACTATTAGAAAAACAAACATTTTTAAATTCTAATATTTCTAAAATTCAAATGTTACCTATCAAATGTTAACTCTATTCCTATAAACAGTTATTATTAAAAAAATCTAGTAACTATGAAAAACATAATATTTTCAAAATAAAACTTAAATCACGTTTAAAGAAAAAAATCTATGAACCACAACATTTAAAATAACAATTAGGTTAAAAAAAAGACTATGAACCACAACATTTAAAATAACTATTAGTCTCCATTCTATAAATACAAATACAGTATCCTAAAAAGTGTATAGCCAAATAGAAATAGCTATTAGTCCCCAGAAAGTGTATAGTCATATAGAAATAACTATTAGTCTCAAGAAAGTGTATAGTCAAATAGAAATAACTATTGATCCTCATCCTACAAATAAGATTTCATATAACTTGGACAACCAATTGAAATAGGATTTCATAGAAATTGGACAACCCATTTCCAACACTCCATAAATACCTTGTATTTGCGATAAATATAACTTTTAGTCATAGACTTAAAAGACTTACAAATACTTTATATTGAAAGAAAGCAATATTAAACATAGACTTAAAACTTTGTATTCTTAAAATATAATGTATTTGAAAGAAAAAAAAATAGTGTATTTCATAGGAAGTATTAGTCATAAACTTAAAGACTTACAGATACCGTATACTTGAAGAAAAAATTATAGTTATAGACTTAAGACTTTGTATTCTTAAACTATAGTGTATTTGAAAGAAAAAAAATAGTGTATTTCATATGAAGTATTAGTTATAGACTTAAAGACTTACAAATTCTTTATAGTGAAAGAAATAAATATTAGTCATATACCTAAGACTCTCTTAAAATATAGTGTATTTGAAAGAAAAAATAGTGTATTTCATAAGAAGTTCTATGTTGCACTTAATGAAAGATTGTATAATACCAAAAAGAAAAGGTTTTCCAATTGTAACAAATCCATGAAGTACCTTGCACCTAAGGTCTTGCAATTCAGTTGGATTTAGAAGTTTTCCACACTTCTCACACTGATCACCACGTGCAGAGTCATACTCACAACCTGGGGTAGGTCATGTGCCTTCAAAATCTCTCACAAGTATCACAATATAGCTAAAGAATGGGTAAAAAAAAAGAAGTAAATATCATAGATGAAATCAATAACAGACTTAGAAAAACTCACAATAATTACCAGGAGATGAATATAATATCATGTATGAAATAAGTAAATCCATGAAGTACCTTGCATCTAGGGTCTTGTAACTCAAACATGTGTCGTGGTGGCCGCCATTGAGATAGTTGGATTAGGCTTAAAAATCTTAAATTTCTATTTTAATAATATATTTGCAATTAAAAAAGCAAATTGCAAAATAAAAAAATATGATGTAAAATTTCAAAAATAAAATAATAAAGATTAAAAGGTTTAAATTTGGAAAAATGAGAATTGGTTTGCATTGTTAAGATTTGAAAGTTAGAAGATAATAGAGATTTAGAGATTTAAATTTGGAAAAATGAGATTTTGTTTGCATTGTTACGATTTGGAAGTTAGAGATCTTCTAGAACATTTTGGGAATAACTTTAATACTCTACACGTTAAAAATTGATAGTTTGTCATAAATCTTATCCTCTATTTTTTTGGCCAAAAAACCAGTGTAATTCCCGTTTTTGTCATTTTCTCTAATTCACCTTTAAAAATAAAAAAAACCTATCATTATACGATTCTTATACCATTTTATTTTTTTATTTTAATTATACATTTTAACCTACTTTATTTAATTTTTTAAAGTTTTGTTATTGGATAAATCTTCTTTTGATTACTATATAAAATCAAGTCATCCGCTATTTTTTATTTAAATTAATCAAACCATTTTTTCAAGTTCATTTTTTTTGTAAATCTTTGTGATTGTGATGTTGTAGATAATTTTTTTTTCTAAAACTAGAATTTTTTTAAATAATTTTTTTAATAAAATATGTCAAAAATAGGGTGGGTGTGAAAAAATGTAAAAAATAGGGTAGTGAAGTCGTGTACCCGGTCCACAATTATCCAAAGGCGTGGACGGAGTACACGACTCCTATACAGGTGGCGTCAGCGACGTCAACGTGACAGTGTTGACCAATGCCATGCTAGAAGTCGTGGACCTGGTCCACGACTTCCATAAAACCCTATTTAGGGTTGTATTCTTCTTCTTTATACCCATTGTCGTAAGTCTTCCTCCGCCACGAAAAAAAGTCTTGCCTTCTTTGTCATATTTTTGTCCTCCCTTCGCCGCGAAAAGAAAAAAAAAAAAAAAACTTGACTTGTAAGGTTTGATCATTTAGCTTTAATAAACATGGAAGAAAGAGAATATGTAAATTAAATATGGAAGTAAGAGAATATGTAAATTAAATATGGAAGAAAAAGAAGGGGTAGATTAAATGGGGAAGAAAGATAGATTAATTTAGGGTCATCCAATCAACCAGTCTATGCTTCACGTGGAACGTGACTAGACAAAAGGAAGTCGTGTATCGGGTACACAACTTCCACAAACAGTAAAATAGCCTTGTTTTTATAATAGTTTGGTCAACTACCCCACTTTTGTTTTTTTTTCAACCCTACTCCATTTTTGTCATTATTTAAAAAAAAAACTATATTCTTGAAATTAGTCCCTAAAATTATGTTAATCTTTTTTTCTTGATATGTGTGTAACATCCCAAATTATTTTTAAGGTAATTTATAATTTTGGGATGTTTATTTTTTTTTTATTATTATTATTTTGGTTGTGGTTGGTTTGTTTGTGATTAGGGAAAAGAAAAGAGAATTAATGAGAAAAGAGAGAGAAAATTTGGATTAAAAGAGGAAATTGGTTTTATTTAGGGAAGAAAATGTTGGATTTTGGAAGGAAATAAAATAATATAAGTTATAATAATATTAATTATATTATTATTATTATTTTATTTAATGCACATTGGGAAACGT
>JBBPDJ010026490.1:0-19745 GCA_037974625.1 Cucumis cinereus | reverse complement strand
TGGAAACCCTTTGTTACTTTACTTGGATTTAATTAAAATATTTGTTTTGTTTTGTCTTCGTCTTTTAAAATGGATTTTAATGATTTTTACTTAAGTAACGACCTTGGGTTAAGGTTGAAAATCCGAGGCGTTACATAATGAAAGTTCTTGACATTTATTATTAATCAAGAATATTTAAATCTTGGCAGTTATTACCTATCAAATGGATGTAAATTTTTTACACTGAAAAACTTGCAAGTTCGATATTTACCTGTTATAGTTTGCCCATCAAGGTTTTTTTTTTTTTTAAAAATTGTACAAATTGAAATACTTATATAATTGCATCTATATGTCTGCATTTGTATTGAAGTCCAAAAATGGTATACAACATGAAACAGTCCAGACAACATGAGTCAATACTATTTAAGTTTTCTAAATCAACCCAAACTTCCAACATCGTTCCAACAAAGGATTAACAAATTGCATATATATCCTCGAACATATATAGTTGGCTATTATATACACTTACAACCCACAAAATTCATAACAAAGTCTATGTCCAGTATTAACAATATATGCATATCTCAAATAAACAACATATGTATCTCCAAAAATCTACCATATGAAGATATTGTTCTACCTTTATATTCATTATGAACAAAATATATATCTAGCCCAAAAACCATATGGCTCCAAGAATTTACCATAGAAACATTCTACCCCCTATATCAGTATTTTAACCATGTATCCAATATCAACAAAATATATATGTCTAACCTAAACAACATATTTTCAAAATTCACCATATCAACATTCTACCCCTGAAACCAATAAATATATCAACAACCTAACCTTAAAAAAAATATCAGTTAATCACCATCACATGTCGCCACCCAAAAAATCAGTTAGCTCTATTGGCACCTCATCCTACTCAAATTGATTGTATGATCTCCTTGTATCAACCTAATATAAGGCCCAAAATATTGAAATTAATACTTGTTTGTCAAGATATATATTTGAAATATATAAAATATTGTAAATAATCGTTAATATATCGAGTTTATGACTACTATGATCCCTTTAGTGATTATATCTCTCATGTGTCTAATCACATAGTACCCGCATTGAGTGGTTCCGACTTGTAAAGGACACTGTAATACATAATGTTGCATATGCCCTATGAATAGCCTATGTATGTATACTTTTAAATGTTCGTAATAGATATATTTACACTTGCCTTGACTGCTTTCCATATTGGTTGTTTTCGAACTTTTTGAATATTTTTCTAGGATCGAAGATCGCAATATCCCTATTATCAAGAAACAATTACACTTTAAAATAAAATAAACTTTAAAACAAAAAACATCATATGAAAGAAGTTAACTTACGTGTTTGTTATATATCTAATATCTACTATTGATGTTGTTCGGTGTGAGTCAAGATAATAGACTGTCTCATCGTATGCGTTAATAGCCAGAAGTGCCCATTGACCACTATATAGAATACAAGTAGTTCATGTTCGCTATTAATGTAATAAATTTTAATGAATTAATTATTAGAACATTACTTACCCTAAATTAAAAGAAGTCAGAACAATTTGGTTTTCTTGTGAAGCCATTAATCTGCTATATAGGTTGCGAGCTCTAACTTCCTGGGTATTGTGTCGAACAAATTTAAGGGACGGGTCAACAAAGATGTAATTTGAAACATCTTTTGATTGCAAGTAACTAAAAAATACGAAAAGTCAATAAATGAAGCAAAACTTAACTAATTACCTCAAAGATTTGTTCAATTTTTCTAGAATCCCTAGCATCTTCATGTTGATCATTCAACATGATCACATTCATATTCACCTTTTGTTTAACCACCTTCGTCTTCAACTTCTTTTTTCTTTTTCGATTTATTGTTGCATACAATCTCATATTTCAATCTTGGTTTGGAGTAAGATTCATCTGTAGATGTTGGCGTAGATTGTGATCGTTGTATTTCTTCCAATTCTTTAACTCACAAACGAAGTTTTTCGTTCTCTTGACTAAATCCTCAATTTGTTCATTTTCTTTCTTTGAGAGTTTCACTACGTGGTAGTAAGCGGTTGGGGTGACAAACCAGCCAACTCCACGTACACGTCCACAGTGCTCTTGTGTATCCAATGCTTATGTCAAAACATCATTTGGAAATGACACTTTGTTGCAAACTGGATCACACGTCTTTGAGATCTAATCCTAGTAAATGCAAAAATTTAATTATTGAAGGGCTTAAATGATTGAATAAAACTTAAATGAATGTAAAATTGTAATGTGTTTCTTGCTATGTGATTTACAACTTTGTGGACGTGTTCATTGTTGTATTCTTCCTTCTTGTCTACCTAAGCCTTCTTTCACATGGTAGATCAGTTAAGATCACCTTTTTGTTGTTGGGTTTTATGTCCTAAAACTCGTAGATAGTAAATTTAATATGTTGACCGTTATTAATAAAGAGTTATTATTCTAATTTCAATAAAGTGTGATTGATTATTTTTATCTTATTAACCCAAATCCAAAAAACTAACATTCTAAGCTGATTTACGAGTCTTGAACAGCATATGGAGACATAAGGGGATCAATGTTCAAGAGTAGCTTAAAGGGTCTATAGTATAGGGATAAGGCTGAGTACTTTATCCTCGTAACACGATGGATACGACCCACTTTACATTTGATACAAACACAATGATCCAACATGTTTGTGTAGGTGACATGCAAGTGGGGGTATCCTATGCAATGAGTTTGCATTAGACTAGACCACCAAAGAGTAACCACTAGATATAGCTCCATTGACTTGTTAGGTTTCTATTTCAATAGGATGACCTAGGAAACTTAGTCTTAATCGTGAGTGTATTATGAACTCCTATTCATGAGAGATTGTCCTTTAATTTTTATGGGTGAGAGTGGCCGGATTGTCGACTTAATAAACCTACCATTTTGGAGACAAGACCAACTGGAGAGCAAGAACCATAGTCACACAAGATGAAATTCACTCATTCTCGACTTTAGAGTAAGTAGATGAGTGTTCTTTAAATGGTGTCTTCGAGACTTGAACAAAGGGCCCCATCCTCTTTATGGCACGAGACGGATTTTTGTTTATTGGTTGCACCATAAGCAGCTTGTTCATTAGAGGAGCACTGGCATTTGAGGACTAAGAAGTAATCTAGGGATAAAACGGTAATTTGACCCAGCTGGTGTTATGAACACTTGTGAAGGACTAACTTATTGTTATTGGTCTATATCGGTAGACAATGTGGTTAATGAGTTTAGCCAATTAATCTCATATCGTTGTAGCTTCTGATTTGTAGGTCCATTAGGTCCCTTTCCTAGGTCCTAAAGGGTAATGAGGTTAATATATCTTGGATATAATTTGAAATGTTTGAATTGACTTAGGAAATTAATATAATGTATGGTGGAAACGTGAGAGTGTTCCGCATAATCCTCACATCTCTATAACTTCCTCTTCTTCATCCTGAAGAAGAGAAAAAGCAATAGGACTGCAAAATAGAAGGGTTGTTTGTAGATGGTTTGCATGTGCTAAAAAAAAAACTATCTCTCGTTCTCTGTATTTTATACAAAAATTTCTAAATTCCAAAAAGGTTCCGACAAACCTTAAGTGACGATTGCTCAGAGGATAGAAAAGGTTCTAAGTGGTGGTGGCCTCACATTTGATGATTTGTAGATTCAGAGTCGACAACGAAAGTAAGTTTCAATTTTTTCTTTGTAATTTTATTTATTTTTCTAGATGAATGTTTAACCTTATTATTTTACTCTAAAATATTTCTATATTATTGCCCAATGTATGGTATTTTTATTTTCCAAATTAAAATTGAGTTTATGGTTCTGTAAAGTTTTCCACGGCGTATTACTATTATCCCTTCACTTGTGAAGGTACATTTTTCTACATTTCAATGTTAAACGATTTAAGACTTGTGAAAACATAAACTAATCCTTGCCAATTGCTTTCGAAGGTCAGCATAACCTTTTCTTGAAAGTCAAATGTTGTACTTATTCTTGTTTCGTCTCTCTTGTTGTATCTTTCTTTTGCTCTACACAAATTTAACAATTCATTGGTAAATTTTTAACAATTTATTAAAAAATATTTAAAACCTAAAATGTAAAGAAAGTCATTGATACCTCAAACTGTGAACATAGTTTGGATCTAACAAATCTTTCCTATGTTTTTATCAAGGTATGAATACATTTCTGGTAGTCGTCTCAAAAGTTCGGGTTCATTCTTGAATGACAAGATATGTCTCGTCGTCAATCAATGTTTAAATTGACAGAATGTTGTCCCTAAAGTTTTAAGAACACCCTTTCTAGATTTATTGTCGATTATAAAGGCAGCCTGAGATTGGAGGTAGTGAAGACATACATATAGTCAATTGCAATGACTTGTTCAAAAAATATAAGTTAATCTACTTCAACTATGTTATAGATCTTGTCCTTCAATTCAACAGGCACATGTGTCCAGGATGCTTAGGTAATGGAGATGTGGTAGTGTGCACCCAATAAAAAAGTTTAGCTTGGCCCTATTTTCTTCGATGGGTACTCCATCTTCATTGTATTCCCCCAATTTTACCCAACAGAAAAGTTTAGCTTGACTCTATTTTCTTCGATGGGTACTCCATCTTCATTGTATTCCCCCAATTTTTCCTCACCCGCACTTCGTACACGTGCAACATCGAACATAACTGTAGGTCCCTGCTTTTTTTTATTTCAGTCTTTTCTACACTTTGTTAAGTCTTATCAGTTCCACGCACATCAGCTCCACCAACAATTGCTCCACCAATCTCAGCCCCACCAACCTCTTTGTCTTTATCTTTTACTAGTGTTGGCTCCATGTGGTATAAAAATATCATGTCAACGTAATATTAACAAATAAGTTACATATTAAACAAAAGAAAAGTTACATATGTATATATTAAGTAGATTATAATTTTAAAAGCCACCCACAATTTGTTATTTAGGAATCCACGTGCCTTCACAGTCTGATCACACATTTGTTGAAATATTCTCATCCAAATCATTACTTCCATCAATATTTGGCATATCATTTTGAACTCCTTCGTAGTGTAATATGATATCTTCAAGCTCATTGTCATTATATTGACCTTTAAAATCTTTTTGTGGTGGAGAAAGTACGATTGACCATCTAACATTACTTGGGTCATCAACGTAGAACACTTGCCTTGTTTGGGCAGCTATTATAAATGAATCAGACTTGTGACCTATTCTATTTAAATCAACTCACACAAAACCAAGGTCATCCATTTTCATATCGCTACTATTCTCAACCCAATCGCATTTAAACACTGCATCATTAAACATATTATAATTAAGTTCTCATGATGGGGTTTTATCTTTTGAACTGGTGGACACTTGCATTATTTTCACCACTAAACTAACTCTACTATTTTGTACACTCCGATCCTTATCATAAGACTTTATGTGATAGCAACATCCATTAATGGCATAATTGTTATATCTAATCGCAAAAGGATGAGGGCCATGAGCAATCAACCTCTTGTTATCTGAAACTTCAACATTTCCCATCTCAGTCTAAAATGCCACCTACCATGATAAATGTATTAACATAATTAAAAAGTCCACCATAAAAAAACTATCTATAAGTAAATTTGAGTCGCATTTTTACCTCTTCTCTTAACCAAGATATGAAAGTTCAATTGTGTTTTTCTTGAATCCATTTTTGATTAACGGCTCGATTCGGGTATTTCAATTGCAATATCATTCTATGTTACTTAAACGTTGGAACATTGTAATATATAGTTGGGTCTATATCATAAAATTCAATGAAAAACGTAAGACAAGATCGTTGAAACTTAGCTTACTCTATATTGGTTGCACATCAATTGTATTTTCTAAAACATATCGATGAGCTTGATACATATGATCATGTTTCGGTTTGAAAGAAACTCCGATAGACAATGGTTTACCAAAGCTTGAATTGTCTAAAGATGCATCTAATTTGTCAATGCGAAGCCCAATAGTATCCACCCTAGATAAAAAGTCTTAACAAAACTCAACAGTTTCTTCTACTATGTAACTTTTTGCAATACACCCACACTGGACGATGTCTATTTCTCACATATTTTTTGAAAACTTTTACGTATCTTTCAAATGGGATACATCCAACATAAATATAAAGGCCCACAAAGTTTTACTTTTCTTACAGTGTACTGTGAGATGCATCATTGTGGTGAAAAATGAAGAAGAAAAATATTTCTCTAGCAAACATATGGCATACCAAACATGTTTTGGAAGCAAAGATCTTATCGCAATAGGAAAAAATTGTTGTAAAAGCACGTGACAGTCATGATATTTTAAACCATTGAGTTTTAAATCAGTCATTCACACAAGTGTTTTTAACGTTGGAAGAATAACCTTCAGGAACCTTCACTTTTGGCAATGTCTTCAAAACACACTGTTTTTCTTCTCTTGTAATAGTGTAACAAGCAAGAGGAATGAAGATTTTTCTTTTCACTGCTGACATGTGCAAGCTCTGGTGCTACAAGAAATTTGATTTTTAGTCGCGCATTGAACATCACTAAAAGTTCAAAAAACGTCGCTAAAAGCATTAGCGACGCAACCCCCCGCGCGCTAGAACTATCGCTATCCCGCATCGCTAAAAGTTTTAGCGATGCAATGCTTACGCGTCGCTAAAACTCTACTTTTAGTGACATATTGTTCGTCACTAATTAATTTTTGCAGCGACATCATACATACATCACTAAATGTATACTTTTAGTGACATATATTTTTGCATCACTAAAAATATGACATTTCAAAACAAAACAAAAACCTATTATTTACCTACATTATAAAAAACGTCAGTAAAAGTATTTTATTAATTATAAAAATAATATCCAATTTACTATATAAACTTGTTGTAAAATTTTAATTATTATCTTTTAAACAAATGAAGAATTACACATTTGAGAAAGAGTTCGAACAAATAAACTTAAATTTTAGTTATCAAGTCACACCAACTGTTGTACAAAGTTAGTTCCAAGTTACGTTCTAGGTATCAATAGTTTGCATAACTAGAATTATTACAATCGTAGTTTGTAGAACAAAAATTCCTAAACGAGATTTTTACATGCAAATGTATAAGATATACCAACCAAATAACCCTATTCCAATTTCATCCGAAGTCAACATCAAAATTTTGTATAGATGACCATTTGTGCATCAAATCTGACAAATAAAAAAATGAAAAATCTAAGCGTAGAAGGATAATAATTGTTCAAAGCATCTTCAAATTTGAAATAATTGGTCAACCCAAGAGCATGCTTCAAATTTCAAATCTAGATACTCACCCAACTCAAAAAAACTAAACAAAGCTAAAATACACAAGCATAAAACTCAAATGAGGGTGGCATGTCAGACATAGTTCAAGCATAAGACTCAAAGTGAAAGGAGCATTGAGAAACATAATTCAAGTATAATATCCCTTAAAATTTCCACAAGCCACATAGAAAAAGAATATGAATTAGAAAATTTGGGAACAAAAACTAAAATCAATATGAACTTTCTAATGGCAAAAGCATGTAGAACAAAAAAACTAAAATCAATATGAACTTTCTAATGGCAAAAGCATGTAGAACAAAAACTAAAATCAATATGAACAAACAATTCAAAGCGACGTAAAATCCATTTCCTTGCAAGCCCATTACATAGAAACAAGCTAGCTCTTTTCCAATAGCTCATTTCTATATTAACAAAAGCTAAAGCACTCCAACACATGTCGAAAATGAACATAAACCCATAAATAAGAAGTCATCAAGTGCTCTTCAACTATTTGAAAGATTCCTAAAACAATGAAAAGAATGTCATAAAGTCAAAAGCTTACTTTTTTGTTTGAACCTAGTTTAAACCTACAATCAATAATTCTCAATTGTTAGGCATAATTCAAAAACAAGTTAATGTAGTTAAAAATTATTCAAAACAAGGCAAATACTTTCTAAACTTACCCAAACAATCCCAAAATGTTATGTATGATTAGAGTTTTTAAACACAAACAAGATTGAGGGGGGAGGGGTTATCTCTCCTTAGTATAGCAACAAATACTTATGCAAAGATTCAAAAACTATGTCTACCTTGGAGACAGGAAGTTTGATTTCTTCAACTTTCCCATTCAAAGCAGTTATAACGGCCACAAAGAAATGAAAATAAGTAAATTAGAGAAGACAATTCCATGATATCAAAACAAGGTACAAGAAGAAAAATAGTGAACAAAAACTATGGGAGCATTCGACCTATTAAACATATGGGAGCACTCTTTAGACATATTGGAGTACTCGACCTATGAAACAGAAAACTCCTTACAAACAAAAACTAAAAGAATAACCAAAGGAAAAAGGGAAAAAACAATAGCCACATTGCCATCCCAAAAGAATTCTCATATTTACAGCATAAACATGGCCTACTCCTACCTTCTCACAAAATAGTGAAAAAATCCCAGTTTCTGCCCCCACATCAAGAACTACTTTATTTTTTAATAAAAACTTATTTTAATAAATTACATTTTGACATGTCTTAGTTATAATTGTATCCTTCAACATTTCCTTCAATGATAAACACATCATTGTAAACGCCTTACAGATTTGAGCAGGTGGAATCAAAACAACACAAAACAAAACAACATGAAAATGAGTTTAGCTAGTTTCAAATCAATGTAGGACAAACTTACTTCGTGAATACCTACACAAGCAAAACAAACAAAATGCAATCAGCTTCCACTCTCAAAATAATACTTGAATATACATAACAAAAAGTGAACCAACACTTTGTTGTCAATCTCAATCTTCTCCTAAAATAGCAGATAGAAAGTAGGATACAAACACTTGAGAATAGGTTCAATAAGAAGAATACATTTTACCAATTAATGAAACATAACACATTTTACCACCAATGGTGGATGTGTGAGCTAAATCACTTACGTTTTCTTTTCTACATAAAACTAGCTTTTCTCAAAACAACTGAAAGTACCAAAACAAAGACAAACAAAAATATGGCTAACCAGTTACCAACAAAGTTAGGTTATTAATTCTTACTAAGTCCACCTATTCTCTTCTAATTTGACCTTCTGGTTAAAATCCTATAAAATTCATCTCTTTTTCTCTAAAACTTACCTAGAATCGCCATCTTTCCAGGATTAGCTATGCAGATTAAGAATCCAAGAACATGATTCTTCAAACATGTAAGAAATTTATTGCCTGTCATAATATAAATATATAGTTAACTAAATAAGCTCATACCTTTATGTGAGAGTATGAATCGAAGTATTACCACAGTGAGAGTAGGAATCGAAGTAATAATCAGCACAGGTTTTATCATCTTTATCAATCAAGGACTGGTCAGGCTCACACGCGGTGTCTTCAATGACTCTGTTGGAGTCGTTGACAGCGTCACACATGGATTCGTCGAAATTGGAGATTTCAGTGGTTTTTCAATCGGAGCTTCGTCGTCGTCATCTTCGAGAAAAATCTTCGAACCCTTAAACTAATCCAATCCGACCTTCATCAGATGGTCGTTGAGCATTAAAATCAGGTAGGTGAGCCATTAGATCAAACCAATTGTTCGTCAGAGCGTGGACGTTTAGATTCGAAGCAGTCATATGTCAGTCAAATTCGGAGTAGTTTCGGTCGAAGCATGGTCGTCGGTCGTTCGTGACTTTCGTGACATGAAGTCGTTCACGAGATGGTTTTGTTGTGAGGGAGAGAATGGTTTGTTATGAGAAAGAAGATTAAAGAAATAAAATTGTTAGGGTTTCTTTTTTCTAAAATTTTTTTAATTAAAAGTGTGGAAAAGTAAAATGAAAGGGGAGATGAAAATTTTACCACTTTTAGCAACATCTACTTGTGTTGAAAATTTATTCAATATTTATTGACACTTACTGTTGTGTCACTAATTTTTTTAGTAGCACGAATTAAAAATAAGTCGCTAATAATATTATTTTGTGACACATTTTTAATATGACGCTAAAAATGACCTTTTAGCGACAAAAATTACTAGCACCACTAAAACTTTGTCACTAAAAACTGATTTTCTTGTAGTGTGGTCGAATTTTCAAGTGGACTAAATCACGTCTAGCATTGAAACCATCCTTACTTTTTTCGAGAATATGAAGAAGTGTACCCATATTTTCATGCAAACATTTTTTTAATGTGCATCACATCTAGACAATGTCTAACATGAAGATCTTTCGAATATGGTAGCTCAAAAAATGAAGACACTATGTTCCAACAACTGCTTGCACTTCCTTTCATAGGTTGTTTTTTGGTCTTCTTCTTTCCTCTTGGAACTACAAGGTCTTTTATTCTTGAATATATAGCCTCTCTAGACAAAGGTTCTGGAATTGTTCTAAGCTCTTTCTGACCATTAACTGACTTCGTTTGATGTCGGTATGGATGATTGTGTGCTAGAAATTTTCGATGTCCAAGGTAAGTCATTTATTGTCCATAAAAAAACATTCAACACCACCTTCCCATAAGAGTTTTAAATCATCAATTAATGGTGCTAAGTATGTGTCGATGTCATCTCCTGGTTGATTTGGACTCGATATCAATTTTGATAACATCATGAACTTTCTTTTCATGCATAACCATGGGGGAAGATTATAAATAATTATCACTACGAGCCAACAACTATATTTAAAGCTCATTTCACCGTGTGGATTTATTTCATCAGCTGGCAATGTTAAACGAAGATTCCTAGGTTCATAACCAAAGTCTGGTCACTTTAAATCTACTAATTTCCAGGCTGGAGAATCTGCAGGATGCCGTAATTTATCATCAACTACTCGCTCGTTAGCATGTCAAATCAAATTTTTAGCACAATTAATCCTTCAAAACAGTCTTTTGAATCGTGGAATTGGAAAAAATACCATACAACTTTTGAAAGAATATATTTTTTTTCGTCATTTGCATTATTAGCATACTTCCACCTTGATTTGCCACATTCAAGACATTTAGTTGCATTAGCATATTCTTTTCTATACAAACAACAATCATTAGGGCATGCATGAATCTTTTCATAATTCATTCCTAGTGCACCTAAAGTTCTCTTTGCATCATACATTTATATTGGGAGCTCATTGGTAGAAGGAAAAATTTTCTTTAAAGTTTTGAGTAGTTCTGAAAAGCTAATATCACTTCATCCATACCTAACTTTTAAATTATACAACTTGACTAATGTGGACAACTTGGTGAATTTTTTGCATCCTCATGTAATGATTTTTCTGCATCATTAAGCAATTTCTCAAATTAGCAATTTTTCAAATTTATTTGGGTGTTTTGAATATTCCTCTTGAGCAACTTCAATCTTCTCTTTTATACTTCCAACATCTTTCTCTTCATACATGTAGGTGTCAAACTTAGAAGATTCCTCATAATACATAAGTTAGGTAGTTGTTCACCATTCAAAAACCAAATTTTATAACTTTCATCAATTTCATTGACATATAAGTGATCTCTAATACCAGTGTGACTTTGTTTTTCACAATTCTCACATTTCAAACAAGGACAATGAAGAAAGGCATCATTTGTATTAGAAAATCCAAAATTGATGAAGTTTTCTACATCCAATTTATAATTTTTGGATAACCTACTCTTGTATCCATGATTTAGCAATAAGTGTAAATCTAGTAAGAACAGATAATGAGTAATGATTATCAATTTGAGTCATATTTCAGTAAGGACAACTCCAAAAATCTCGAAATAAAAACAAAGAGATAAAAAACTATAAGATAAACAATTGAGAGAGAAAAACTCACCAACTAGCTGGCAACAGACATCAAATAGTACCAAAATTTCAGTCACATTAGAGTAAAAATTCCAAATAAACTCAAAAAGCCCAACATTGGAAGAGAAATAGAGATGTACGATTGAACATTTTAGGAAGAAGAAAGCAAGTAGACTTGAAACTAAATTTCGAATCAACAAGTTATAGCTAATGGATTATAGACCATCAAAACATTCACGCACAAAGTTGCAACAAATGTATATCTATTTAAATACACATTAATAGAAAAATAGAAACCAATTTCAAAAGCGAAAACAATGGACCTTTTCAACTTTACTATTCAACTTTACTACTCTAAAGATTGCAAGCTGTAATTCATATATAACCAATGTCTAATGTGAACCAAGGTTAAACATATCAATGCCAATAAGACATATCAATGCCCTATTCATATGATAAAAGTTTGATGATAAATCAGGTTCACCCTTTGATGATAAATGTTAAACATATCAACCAATAAGACAGAAACAGTGGAAGGAAAAAACATATTCCTCTTAACATCATCACCAATCAGACTCAAATATAGTTATTAGCCAAAAACGTGTCACTTCACATATCTTGCCTTTGACCTTGTTGCAAGGAGAGAAAATGAGCAAACTAGTGTTTCTTTTCAAACATGACACTCATGAGGTACTGTAGGAACTGAAATACAAATAAACAAGGCCAACAATTCAACCAAGTAAAAACATGTACTTAAGCAAGTTGGGACACAAGTTTAGAATGATAAAACAAAAAATTGAGAATCCAATTAAACTAGGTTAAATCAATCTATTTAAAGAAAATGTTATTTGGTTTGATTTCAAGAAGACACAAGTTGAGAATAATAGAACAAAAAATTGAGAACACAAAGTTGAAACAAATATCTATCTGTTTAAGTTACCCTTTAACGGAAAAATAAAAACCAATTTCAAAAGTGAAAACCATGGACCTTTTCAATTGTTGCACATCTATGACTTTATTACCTATATTATTCCATTAAATCAATGATGTTCAAGCATCAATGATATCACAAGGAGAAAAATAGGAAGGAAATTGAGCAAATAATAGAGAGAGCAAACACCAACCTAGAAAACAGTTGTTAACATGAAATAGGAAGAAAATTTGGGTCACAATTGACAAGCACCAACTCCAAAAAGTTTCAAATAAACATCTACTCTAGCACTGCCCATTCAAGTTCAGTTAGAAAAACATAAAAAAAAAACCCCCCAAACAATCAAGCATATCTTCAACTTATGATATAATACACCAAACAACAGGAAGAAGAGTGAAATACTCATTAGAACAAAGACTAAAAGGGACCAAATAGAGTAAAAAATAACCAACAGAGAACAAAGATAAACATTATCAAATAAGAGCAAAATTAGATTAACATTTCAAGAAAAACAACTCCAAAAATCTTCATATAAAACCAGAGAAAAGAGACGTGTGATTTCAACGTTTAAGGAAGAAGAAAGCAAGTAGAATCAAAATGTGTGTTTTGAACTTACTTTAGCTTTGCCTACTGTGTAAATGATTTGGAACCAACGGCAGTACAGTCAAACCAACGTGAACTCGACGACGAAGAAAGATTCGTGCGAAGCCCTAAGTTTTGGGTATCAAATCGTATGGAAGAAGGAGAGATTTCATAAAGAAGGGGATTTTGTTTTATTTATTTGCATAGATGTGTAGCGAAAGCTCACACAATGGCCACGAGGAATGAAAATTTTAAAGTTTTTAAGAATAAAAACCGCATTCAAGAAAAATTAATATTTAAAATAGTTAGGCTTGACATTTAAAAAACGTCAAGAAAACAAATTTTAACTTGACGTGTTTTACCAATCAAGTATTGAAGAAAAACTTAAACTTCCTGTCATCCATCTTTCTTTTTCATTATTCTTGACATTTTTTCACATTACTTGACAATTTTTCATAAACCGTCTAGTACTTCAAAATTGCAAACGTCAAGTAATGTTGCTTTTGTATTAGTGTCTCCTCTTTGTATATATATTTGTGTCCGCATGATATAACCATGATTAGTAAATCTACCCTTCACAATCGTTCATAATCTTGGCTAGTTCAATTTATTGTTTTACCCCCAAGATTATGTCTTGTTCCTTAATCCTCAGTTAATCCTCTAATGAACAACTGGTTTATGGTCCAATCTATAAACTGAATCCCTCTCTGACCAATGAGAGGGCAGAGCCCCTTCGTTCAAGATCTGGAGTCAGCACTTAAGGAAACAACTTATTTACTAACTCTAAACCAGATAGGAGTGAATTTCGTCTTGTACGTCTCCAGCTATCCATCTAGTCTTACCCCTAAAATGGGAGGTCTATTGAGCCAACGTTGTTGTCACACCCCGTTCTAGGTTACCTCTCTAATCTAGATCGAGCATGAAGCTACTCTTCGATAACGTTTCTCTCAAAAGTAAAAGACTATTAACACGTTTTGATAAAATTCTGTAAAAATTTTGGTTTTGATTTTTTCCTGAAAAATAGACTAACCACACTTGAAAAGAAGAGAAATCACACTTCTATGCTATTCAAACTCAAAATAACACCGAATGTGTCTCATCACACACTCCTCAAAATCATTCAGAGTCCCAAATCAGAGTTTAAGTACAATCTTGAAAATAGTTACAAAAAGATTACGATGAACAACTATTTTCTCAAAATGGACATCCTTAGCATGACCATCACTACTTCTAACTATGTCCATGATGCACTCAAAAAATATATACACATGCAATGCTACGATTTCTACAACAAGTGGCAAGATGCTCAACTGACACCTGGAACTTGACCGCTACCAGGGGGAGAAAACATTGAAAATCATGAGCTAATGCCCAGTGAGTGGCAAGCTTATTTAAAAGAATTGTAAAATATACTTCCAATAAAGAATATGTGAACACGATTTTGATGGTTGATGATATGATTAAAGTTCTTAAATGTATAATATAAAATAGTACAAGTTTGTTTACAAACTTCTCAAAATTGTCCATATCCAAAACAAACACAATAAACTATGGTGAATATGCAGTCGTGAATAGCTCACACATGTTCAAAGTCAATAATGAAACATGCGGACACATTGAGCTCACACATATTTACCATACAGTTTGTACCATGCGTCGGTGAACCAATATAGAACATAGTAAATACACAATCGAGAATAGCTCACACGTGATCCAAATCATCAAAGAAACATGTAGCCAAATTCAGCTCACGCATATTCAGCACCTACCACGGTGGCAACCCAAGCATCATATCCACATCATTTATATATGAGTTCATATGTGCATATAGAGCCACTCTCCATGGGTTAATCTAAGCCTGAAGTGAAAATCGCAATCTCCATCCATGTCCTCACCTAGTCTTTAGGTAGGATTTCTATGTATGTCTATATATATTGAACTCTATTGCATAAAATGAAGTATGAAGTTATTTTACATTTGGCTCTAACAATAACATGGTATCAGAGCTTTAGAGAAAATTAGGGTTTAAGAATTTAGAACCCTTTTGTAACATCTAGGGCTTTGTGGAGGGGTGGGTTTATACTTTTGCCCATCGTCGTCGTCTTCATTTTGTTAGCCATCAAACGCTGCCGCCAGCTGTCAGACGCTGTTGCTAGCGACTAGAAGTCGTCGAAAGCTTGTCTGCTTTCAACAACGTCTAGGTAAAAAAGAAGTCCAGTGGCCGATCTACCAAACCCTAAAGTTTGAAAACCATCTGACCTACGAGTGAGCTTCACGCGCCAACACATCCTCCGCACCAAGATCCACGCACCGATGCATGGGAGCACGTGAGATGTTTATTTTGTGCTCCGATAGTTGGATTCGTCTCCACTTGTGTTTTTCGATCAATTTATGCATTCAAGTCCAATGAAATCCATTTGGGTGTGACGATAATTTGGAGAAAATTTGGTTGATTGTAGGTTTTGTGACTGTTTTGTTTTATTTAGGGGCTGTTTTTCTTTTCTTTTTTTTTCTTTTTTTTTTTTTGCTCATTTGGTTCGGTGGCTGCTGGTTTGGTGTGTTTAGTGGTTGTTTTGTTAAATTTTGTTGGTGTGGTAGTTACTATCTTAAGGCCAAACAAGATCCCCTAATGATGTCGAATTTGGCTCCATATATCCATAGTTTGTCTATGAAATTTCAAAAGTACCAAAACTCGTCGAAAGCATCTCTCTCATCATTAGCATGTGCCCCTATTACAACATGAATCATTGTCTCTTTTCCTCTTTTACACAATGGGTCATAGACTCCAGTGCTACCATTCATATGACAGGTAATTCCAAATTATTTTCTACAACTTTGTCATCTACATCCATTACCAGTGTTATCCTAGCAGATGGATCAAATCTCACCCCATCCCTTTCTCTGTCACATGTCCTCCATTTACCTCAATTGCCATTTAACTTAATCTCTATTAGTCAAATCACTCGTGACCTTAATTGTTGTGTCTTATTCTATCCTAGCTATTGTTTGTTTTAGGATCTTGTAACAAAGAAGATTATTGGGAAAGGACATGAATCTGGAGGACTTTACAATTTTGATCACCCAGTATCGACATCAACAACCGCTGCTTGTTTTGGAATCGTTTCTTCTTTTGATGCCCATTGTCGTTTTGATCATCTATCCCTCTCAGTCTTAAAAAAGCTTTGTTCTCAGTTTCATAACTTGTCTTCGTTGAATTGTGACTCATGTTAGTTTGCCAAGTTTCATCGTCTTAGCTCCAGTCCTAGAGTTAATAAACGGGCAAACTCTCCCTTTGAGTTAGTTCATTCTGATATTTGGAGTCCGTGTTCAGTTGTGTCTAAAACTGGATTTCGATATTTTGTTACCTTTGTTGATGATCACTCTCGCATGACTTGGTTATATTTTATGAAAAATCGTTCTGAATTACTTACTCATATCTGCAATTTCCATGTTGAAATTCGAACACAATTTGGTGTGTACCTTAAAACCTTGAGAAGTGACAATGTTGTTGAGTATTTTTCAGATATCTTTGTACACATGGCATCACTCACCAATCATCCTATGTCAATACTCCATCCCCAAATGGGGTTGCAGAACGAAAGAATAGGCATCTTCTCGAAACTTCACGAGCAATATCCTTTCAAATGCATGTTCCAAAGAGTTCTTCAAGGTCAGATTCCTTATAATGTTCTCTTTCCAACAAAACCATTCTTTCCTATTGAGCCTAAAATATTTGGTTGTACTTGTTTTGTTCGAGATGTTCGTCCTAATTTGAAAAAGTTAGACCCCAAGTTTTTTAAGTGCATTTTCTAAGGCTATTATCGTGTTAAAAAATGATACAGATGTTGTTGTCCACGTTTGAATAGATATTTTGTCTCTCGAGACGTTACTTTCTTTGAGGATAAACCTTTTGTTACCTCTTTGCCTAGTACAAGTCAGCGGGACGAGGAGAAGGATATTTTTCTTTATATTCTCACGTCTCTAACTCCCTCCCCTGATCTGACTCTTCCAGCATCTGCTCCTAATCATCCACCAATATCTAAAGTCTCCTCTCGTCGGCAGCAACTTCCAAGTGATTGTTCTATCTCTAAAGACTCTTTGTTATCGAATACAGGATCGAGTGATGACCTTCCCATTGCTCTTCGTAAAGGTAAACGTTCTTGCACTTATCCTATTGCGTCTTGTGTGTCATATGACCAATTATCATCTCTTACATGTTCGTTTGTTAAATCTCTTGACTCTGTCTCGATACCTAAGACCGTTCATGAAGCCTTGTCTCATTCTGGGTGGCGCAGTGCGATGATTGAAGAGGTGAATGCCTTAGATGATAATGGTACTTGAGATTTAGTGTTTCTTCTTGCAGGCAAGAAGGATATTGGGTGAAAATGGGTGTTTGCAATTGAAGTTAATCTCGATGGATCAATAACTCGTTTAAAAGCACGCCTTGTGGCTAAAGGTTATGCTCAGACGTATGGGGTTGACTATTTTGATACATTCTCTCCTGTTGCTAAGATTACTTCTGTCAAGTTATTCATTTCCATGGCAGCATCTCAAGATTGGCCTTCACATCAGCTGAACATTAAAAATGTCTTTCTCCACGGTGATCTTCAGGAGGAAGTTTATATGGAGCAACCACTTGGGTTTGTTGCTCAGGGGAAGAATGATAAAGTGTGTCACCTTCGTAAATCCTTGTATGGGTTGAAGCAAAGTCCACATGCATGGTTTGGAAGATTTAGTTGCACTTGAGCAGTTTGAAATGAAGAAAAGCAAATTGGATCACTCGATTTTCTATCGAAGAACTATTAGTGGAGTTATTCTACTTGTTGTATATGTTGATGATGTTGTTATAAGCGGAAGTGATACATCAGGTATGTTGGATCTCAAATCTTTCCTCCAAAGTCAATTTCACACTAAAGATTTGGGAGTGTTGAAGTACTTTTTGGGCATTGAAGTAATGAGAAGCAAGAAAAATATTTTTATGTCACAAAGAAAATATGTGTTTGATTTGCTATCTAAGACATGAAAGTTGGGGGCCCACTCCGATGATGCCTGGTCTACAACTGTGAAAATATGGAGAACCATTTGAGGATTCTGAGAGATATAGGAGACTGGTTGGAAAGTTAAATTACCTTATAGTAACACGTCCAGACATAACTTATTTGGTAAGAATTGTGAGTCAGTTTATGACCTCACCCACAATGGAACATTGGGATGCAGTACAACAAATTCTATGTTACCTTAAGGTTGCACCTGGACGTGGGATCTTATATAAAGATCATGGTCATACGAACATTAAATGTTTTTCAGATGCTTATTGGGCAGGATCAAAAGAAGACAGAAGATCGACTTCTGGGTATTGTGTTTTTGTTGGAGGCAAATTGATTTCATGGAAGAGTAAGAAGCAAAACGTAGTTTTAAGATCAAGTGCTGAGTCAGAATACAGAGCAATGGCACAAGCAGTTTGTGAAATAATGTGGTTGCATCAACTTTTGATTGAGTTGGAGTTTAATACTACAATTCTGACTAAGTTGTGGTGTGACAATCAAGTTGCTATCCATATTGCAGCTAACCCAGTATTTCATGACCGTACTAAACACATTGAAATTGATTGTCATTTTATTTAAGAAAAAATACAACAAGGTTTAGTGTCTACTGTAGATGTGAAAACTGGAGAACAACTAGGGGATATCTTTACAAAAGCTTTGAATGGAGTTCGAATAGACTACCTATGTAACAAGTTAGCCATGATTAATATATATGCTCCAGCTTGAGGAGGAGTGTTATAGTATATATGTAACTATAGGAGTTTATTAGCTTTTGTCTTTTATTGTAATTTACTAGTCTTTAGTTAGGGTTTCTATGTATGGTTATATATATTGAACGCTATTGCATAGAATGAAGTATGAAGTTATTTTATATTTGGCTCTAACAACAACAACATTCATGTAGCCTTTAGGGAAATCACCCCTCTCGTTGTTTCTCATAAACACTGCATAGTTTAGTTTTAAAACTAAATATGGTCATAAACACATTTATAAATTCAGGTCATACACATTCATAAAAACATGAAAAATAAACATATTGTTCAAACGTTAATAAAAACATAGTGAGAAGTCACGCCAAAGTAGTTTCCAATTCATATCATAAAGTAAAATATATAGATTTTATATAGAAAACTTAAAAATAAACCACTTGTCAATAACTTTATCCCTCGAGATTATAAGCTTTTCCCACTTCGGTTTGACCAGAAAATAATGATTAAGATCACTAAGTTATCTTCACATGTCAAGATGACACAACTATCTCCAAAACACTTCATAATGCCAACTCAAGCTATTTTATGTTTCTGTAACATCCCAAACCTTTTTAAGGTAAATTGTAATTTTATATTATTATTTATCTTATTAATTTTGGTAAAGTTGTATTTTTGGGTTGTTTATATTTTTGGGTTATTTTTGGAAAGAATA
>JBBPDJ010026400.1:0-19789 GCA_037974625.1 Cucumis cinereus | reverse complement strand
ACACTGCATTGACAATGAGACACATTTTTAGCAACTAATTACAGTATCATAAGCGCAAATAACGAAATAATTACACTGCAATTACAATGAGGGTATTTTCATACTTAAAAAATCGTGATACACGTGAGCCACATGTGATTTGCTACAAATCAAACAACTTTTCTGGTTTGTCATTTATCAAAATGACCCTAAATATAGTGCTACATACCTGATTATCCCAATTTAAAATTGAACTCCAATTTAATTATTTTACTACTTTTCTTTTTTGTAAAACAAAATTATTTACTTGTTCCAACTTGGAACTCTTTATTTATATTATTTATCACCCATGACCCAACCCGACCCAACTAACTAAACCACACCAAATCAAACCTAAAACAAAACACAAACATCCGTCTTCACCTATTTTCAATTCTTTAATTTTGGTTACCTACTCTAACTTTTAACTTTTCCAATCTTAACTCATACTAATCAAAACGTCCTTATTATATATATATATATATGTTCCATGTCTATTTTACTTCTAAGTTTTAGATCAAAAAGTTATTTTACAAATTTAAAACAAACTTTTTCTTTTCAAGTTTTGACTTTTGCTTTAGTATGTTATATATATAATTTAATGCACTTTTGACGTTTATTAGGTTCCTAGTCACGTTACATTAGGCATTCTGAACCAATGTATTAGGTATTCGATCACTACAAGAAAATTAGTGTTTAGTGACGCAAATTATTTTTGTCTGTAAAATATCATTTATAGCAACACGTTAAAAATGTGTCACATAATATTATTATTAGCAACACATTTTTTATCTGTGCCACTAAAAGAATTTGTAACAGAGCAATAGGTGCCACTAAATGTTGAATACTTTTAGCAACAAACATAGATGTTGCTAAAAGTAGAGCCAAATTCACTCCCCAAATGCCCCCTTCCCCCTTAATTTTACTTTCCCTCCTACCATTTCCATTAAATACTTTGAAAAAAACAAAATCGCCTTTAGTTTTCTCTTTCTAACTTAGATTTTGATTATGTGATTATTACTGCAAACTTCATTATCCAATAATTACAAATCTTCAATTATTTTAGAAAATGTTATCTGTTGTATTAGATTTTGCATTTGTTATAGTACTTTAATGAAAAAAAATTAACTTTCAATACCATAATGATTTTATATCTAAATTTTTTCTTCAATTCAATTAGTGTAGCAGGTTAGAAGACTTATTCTGATTATTATATGGTAATAAATTCAAGTATGCATCTTTTATTCCATGAGGAAGGCTTTGGTAATCCTTGAACCTTGGAAGATAACCTTTTTCAGTTCTTCAAACTAAATTATTGTGGTTTTGGTTACCTTTTCTATTGCTAATTATGTATCTTTATTTACGATACATTCTTGCCTTCTCATTATTTGCTAATTATATATCTCATTATTTACAATATATATATCTTTATTGAAGTTGTTGAATTTTGTTCAGTTTTTTTTTTTTATGTGGATTAAATTCTATTGAACTTTATTGTCAAAAGTTAATATACAATTCAGGTAATTAAGAAATTGGTAGACCATTGTTAAGTGGAGTCCTTACATACCTGAATGAGAACTCGTATATCAAACTCATCGATATGTAAACTTTCATATCTTGGTTAAGAGAAAAGGCAAAACATGAAATGTACTATTTAACATATCCTTTTGTCACTTATATCTTAATTATGTAACCTTTTGTCACTTGTGTTGGAACTGAACTTGAAATAGGAGATGCTGGGGTTTCAGATAACTTGAGGTGAATTGCTCATGACTGAAAAACTGATTAGGATAGTACTCTATCTGTAGTTACACTGATAACTCAAGATTATAAATAGATGCAATGTAACAACAGTCAAATAAACGGAAAATGAATACACAAAGACGTTGATAACCCAGTTCGGCAATCCAGCCTACATCTAGGAAATTTTCACCCTGACGAGATCTGCTTATCACCAGAAGCTTCACCCAGCTTACAAAGTTACAATAAAAGTTATAACTCACGACAATAACTAAAGTCACATTGATACAAGATTGATATCTCAGTGTTGTATCCGAGACTCCCCCTGTCTACTACTGATACAAAATACAAGTTCCTCTTGTACGAGAATTTCAATGTGTCTTCAGCACATTATGATCTTGTATCCACTGCTTTGTTGACCTCGTTCTATGGATCATAGAACTCCCCATGTGTGAGTTCTTTCAAGATAGTTGATAGGTTAGGCTCCCCCTAACACAAAGAAACCTTTGCATATATATGCTTCAACACCAATAAACAATAACAAAATCACACGACACTACTCTGGTTACTTTTTAAAATCACATCAAGAAAACCAACCAGTGAAGTAGCACACCTTTTCACAGATACAAAGATCAGAATTGTTCAAGTTACCCTGCTACCTTGTTTTCCACTTATTTATTTCTTCACAGCAACAAAATCAAATAATTTCAAATCCTCCAATCATAACCACACCTCTTCCACCGTTGGATCACCTAAAAAGACTCCAAGAAATCTCAACCACTTTTCAACCAAGAGGAGAGAGTAAATAGATAAATATGGTTAGGATAATTTCTCTCAAATTAAAAGAAATATGTCGAGTCAATTAAAAATACAACAATGACCCCCATCCATTTGTGACACATACAACAGTTGTACTACGCACAAGTCGTATGACAAAAACAAAAGTGTACAAAATAGTGGGGTTTGTTTAGTTGCAAAAACAATGTAAGTATCTAGCTGGAAAGATAAAAATCCTATAATTGGAGAGATGTCCTTTATGATGTGATACAAGAGATTTAGGAACTAAATTATAATACATTTAAGTTTGTCATTTTTAAATGTGATTAGGTTGAGAACAATGATGGTATCAAAATTGACGAGCTTTGGTTTGTGATAGTTGACTTAAATAGAATAAGCCACACGAATAGTTCTTTCATACTAACCTAAGCAAGATAAGTGTTTTATGTTGAGGATCCAAGTGATGGTCAATGATCTATTGTTCTTACTCTACCACATAGAGATTTTGAGGATCGATACAATGACGACGAACTTGGAGATATTGTTCTCATTGTCAAAGAATGCCTCAAACTATGTTAAATATTAAATATAGAGTTGATTTGGATGAGAACATTTCAACATATGTACGATTTGATTGTGAAGGCACATGGATTCCTAATGAGTAAATGTTTGCATGAGTTTTCACTTACTGATTTTTATGATTTTTTTTGCATCCAACACCTAATTGCACTTTATTTTATTTGTCAAACTAATTCTTACACCATGGAGCTGGTAAAAGATGAGGATTTGGAACTTGGTTTGGATGATGTCAAAGAAGGTTCGGATAATGAACATATCAAATGAAAGCAAGATGAAACATTGAAAAAAAACGGTTGTTCCAACTCTTATTCAAGAGGCAACAAAAATTAGGAGTGCAGGGGAGAAAATGTTGGTTTTCTAGGAATGAGATAATTCCTACGTCGATGTAAACAACTTGTATTTTTCTAGGAATTATCTCTTTTTTTCATGTTTGTCAATGCTAAAAATATTCTTGTGCACTCTCTTACATCGAGTTGCTTACTATGCTTGTTTCACTTGATGTAATTTTAGTTGTGGGTTCTTTCGTTTTACTTGTATTGTCCTAAAATAATAATAACATAAAATAAAAAATAACAAAAGAGATTTTGACCAAACTAAAATTCTCTTAAACCTCCTTTAAAAGGTTTTGAGTTAAAATGTCAAGGTTGAAAAATGCTAAAAAGATTTTAGACATTAATTTGTCAGTTGTTGGTAACCCTGGTATAAAGCTCGATCGAGTACCTTTAGTAAATATTTCAATTTTTTCTTTAATATTTTTGGTAATTATTATAAAAAAGCATTAATTTGGTAAGTGTATAGTCATCAAAATCAAATATTTGGTAGTGAAGAAGTAATTACACATTAAAAACAATAAACAAGCAAACATCACTAATTAAAAACGAAATCGAACGTATGAATTCTAACATGAACGAAATGATCATACTATTCAATACAAAATGAAATGCCTACTTTTTAACATGGTATATTGATAAAACACAACTTCGAGAATTTGGTGGGTAAAACAATTGATTTGTTGAGAGTTTGGTTGTTGAATGAAGTATGATGGATTTAATGATCAACATAAAAGTTTTGAATGCTTACATCATCATAAGAAAATCTGAGAAAAACAAAATTTTAAATAAAGAGTCAGATTTATTTATTTATTTTTAAAAACTTAAAAAGACGGGTATTTTCCAAAAGAGGGGTAAAAAGGAGTAGAGCAAACCATACATTTTATCCATACAATTACAATAAAATAAAATCTAAATTATCGAAAGGGAGTAGCTAAAGCCGAAGTCCGGAGTCATGGCGATTCCCGCCATTAACGTCTACTCCATCATTTCTCTTCAACATCTCTGCCCGCCGCCGTTATCTTATCCTTTTCCCTCGTTCATATGCCCTCACTATTCTTCACCTCCGATTCAGGCCTACAGGTTTTGCCGCCATAATCCTCTCGCCTTCTACTCTACCTATCCAGTTCGATTTCGACCTTCCTTTCAGTCTCCAAGGTCCATTTTCTCTGAAAAATCCCAACTCTCTGATGTTGACGAAGACGAAGACGAAGACGAAGATGAGGATGAAGATGACGAAGACGACGTGGCAGCTGAGGAGTACGACAGCGATGCATTGGGAGGATTCGAGCAGAGCTACGATGAGGTGGAATTGTCGATGGACGCTTCAGAAATCTCTAATGCACCCGAGGAGTTCAAATGGCAGAGAGTCGAAAAGCTTCTCGGTGAAGTTAGAGAGTTTGGAGAAGGAATTATCGATGTCGATGAGCTTGCTTCAGTTTATAATTTCCGCATCGATAAGTTTCAGGCAAATCCTACATTTATTTGTAATTTGAAGAATGTCATGACATATCCTTTCTATTTGCGTGAACTTTACCAACTGTACTCTTGAAATTTTATCATCTTGTGTTAGCGGCTAGCCATACAAGCATTCTTGAGGGGATCGTCGGTAGTGGTATCGGCTCCTACCAGCAGTGGAAAGACTTTGATTGCGGAAGCTGCGGCCGTTGCCACCGTAGCCAGGAAGAGACGATTGTTTTACACGACTCCACTGAAAGCATTGTCGAATCAGAAATTTCGCGAGTTTCGGTAAACAATTTCTGCATTTTTTGCTACCTATTGCTGCTCTTACATCGATTAGTTTTGTTAAGTCAATATCGGTCTATTATTTCAGTGAAACGTTTGGAGACAGCAACGTTGGGCTTCTAACAGGAGATTCTGCAGTTAATAAAGATGCACCGGTTTTAATCATGACTACAGAAATTTTGCGTAACATGTTGTATCAGAGGTAAGATATCAACATGTTCTAGTTATGCACGAACTTGTTAACGGCCTCCAATCAAGTGGCAAGAGCCTAGCATGGGGTTCCATCTAAGTAGCTCATTTTATCAATGATTTTTCTCCCTTTCTTTGTCTTCTTTTAAAATCGCATGGGATGCATTTTACAGGACTTTTTTTTTTCTTTCTATTATTTATTTTCATGTCAAAAAAAGAAGAAAAAACTAGCCTGAAAAAGAAGCCCACAACAGCAACCAAAGCAGTTACTGGAATTGACTCCAATTAGTTAGAACTGAACATTAAAGGAAAATTTTGAAGAGAACATCCAAGGAGGTATTGAAGTGACTCCAATTAGTTAGAACTAAACCTCCTCTTTTAGATCCCTTTTGTACCTTGAAGATTCTTTTATATTTCTGTAGTATAATGTTCTAGATAATGATACTACCATCTGCCAGTACCAGGGAAGTTCTCTATCATAAAAGGAGCGATGAACGCCCCTTAATCATGTCCTAACAACCTCCGCCAGGTACCAAACTGACAATGGATCCTATGCAGTGTTGTTGAGGCGAGGGGCGAGGTGAGGCCTCAACAACTTGAAGGTATACAAGGCGAGTGTCTTCAATGAGGTGCTTGCCTTATTGCTCCATCTTTTGCCTTTTTGTGCCGTAAACTAAAATGGAAGTGAGCGCCTATGAGAATCACCTTAGTGTTGAATATCTTTCGTGAGACAAATCCTTCTAATAAGTTTTCTCTGGAAAGTGGCATCTTCGTTGATTTTAAAAATGTGTAGATCATATCAAGGTACACAAAGGAGTCCTTTTTTCTAGAATATAAGAAATTGGTATCTTCTACAAATTGTAGGTATGTAATTTTTCCCCTTCTCACAACCAACCCTTCTACTAAACTAAATACCTATCCATGATTCTAAAAATAAGTCTACAATGAACGTCTACCTCCACCACGGAAAAGAATAACAGACAAAAGGAATTTCGTGACCATTATATATACCACAGTGGAAAAATATTTTCTGACACAATTACAAATTTGTGCTCTCTATTCAATGTCAAAGCCTTTTTTTCTAACATTTTATCTAAGAAGTCCCAATTGGTCAAAAACACATTTTAAGTAGAATGTAATAAATAACCTGAAATATTCACTGAGATTTATTGAGAGAGAGGGACTAAGCTTGGACAATTGAAACTACAAGGACTAAATGAGTATAAGGACCAAAATGGTATTTTAACTTGCTTAATTATCTTGTTGACTATAGACATCTCATCCAAGATCTCTTCCTTTGTGGAAAATACTCTCTGATTAAAGGAGATGGTGCTAGGTGGCAGGTGACTACAGATATCTGCTTCCTATTCTTTCATAACTCCTCGATAATCAAATGAGTTTGAGGTGTTTAAGCTGTTTCTGTAACATAAAAAGTTATCAAAGTGACTCTGGTTTTACAGGACTATGAATCGTGTATATTTTTGTTTTCAATATATATATATATATATATATATATATATATATATATATAGTTAGATAGATTGATAGATAGCTATTTTATTTTCTTACCGACTGTGGAAAGGTTTTTTTCCCCTTCCAATTGAAGCATATCGTTTGAATTGTAATAGGTAGTTGAATATGTTTTCTTGCAGTGTTGGAATGGCCTCATCTGCTAGTGGACTGTTTCATGTGGATGTGATTGTTTTGGATGAAGTTCATTACCTTAGTGATATTTCTCGGGGCACAGTGTGGGAAGAGATTGTAAGTATTTGATACTGGGGATTCTCATTTGGTCAAACTTAGTAACGGTTGGTCTCCTTAATCAGATGGTGAATATTTTAGGTTATTTATTGCCCAAAAGAAGTGCAGCTTATTTGTCTCTCAGCAACAGTTGCAAATCCAGATGAACTGGCTGGCTGGATTGGTCAGGTAATGTTTTCTATAAGCACCTGAACCTATAAAACAACCACGATTGGTGTCTCTTTTTATTAATTTGTTTTTATATATCATTATTGTTTTAACATCTGTCTTGGAACGATAGTTGACCTTTCGGATTTTTCCTTCGAATACAAGCGTCATAGAATTGGAACATCTCTACATTTTTCTTAATCTCCTCATTTTGGGTCACCTCTTCTATGGAAGCAAAGAGATCCTTTGGATGAGTCTTGTTCAGGCTTTTCTATGGTCGACTTGGATGGAAAGAAATTATTGGATTTTCAAATCGAAGGAAAAAATTTATTCTATTTTTCTTTCGTAGTTTTCTTTTCCTTGCTTTTATCTTGGTGTAAAATAGACTCTCTTTTATGCTTATGGTTTATCTTTTCTTTTGTTAAATTGGAGATTGTTGGAAACAAGGGCTTTGTTGATAGTTTATATCCCAAGGGTATTTTAGTATCTTACTTTACCCTAAGATTATTTCCTTTTTTGTATTAGGGCTTGCTAGAGTCTATAAAATTGTCTTCTCTTGTAACTTTCATTATGTGTGGAAATAATAAAAGACTCTCTATCGTGGTTTTTCTCCTGTTAGGGTTTTCCACATAAACCTTGTGTTCTCTTTTCTACCGTCTAACATGATATCAAAGAGTGGTGATGAAACCCTAGCTGCCATTGGCAAATACCAACCAGTGGAAGATAACCTTAGTTCTTGCTTTAGCCACAGCTGCCGACCACCTCCGCTGCCTTTGTCGCCAATTTTTCCATTGCCGTCACTGTCACTGCTGCCAAGGCGCTATTGATTGTTATCTTCAGTCCTTGCATATTCGGCCAATTCTAGCGCTGCAACAACCCCTTGATGGAAAACCTAGCTGTTTCATACACCATGATATGGAGATTAGTGAGTCGTCTGCCTGCCATAGAGGTAAACTCCCTACCACGGTAATAAGCTTCTCGTGGCAACCGAGTTTTCCTCATCATCCGTTGCCTAGTTATGAACATCAAGGTTTGGTTGGTTTATCGCCAGTAATGGTGCAACAGTTGACTAATCTTCAGACAAGTTTTCAGCAACAAATCGGTGCTCTTGGGACAGCCCTAGGTGCTTCCACAAACCTAAATGCCAGTACAGTGAATTCTGACCTTCTGGTCTATCGATGTATCCAGAGAATTCAGTAACCTGTTTCATTACTTTAACTACTGCAAACTACTTGTCTGGCTCTATGGAAAAATTCCACGGAGTTAATTGCAGGAGAGAAGTTGAATAGTCAGATTTATGAAGCACAAACACGGATACATATACGAAATACGAATACGATAGGATACGACGATATGTCAATTTCTAAAAAACTAAGATACTGATACGTTTGAAGATACGTTTTTTTTCTTTAAAAAATCTAGGATATAGGTAAATCTAACATAAAAATACTAAATGCAATTCACTAAATCCATGAAAATCATAAAATGTTAAAATTAATGACAATGATACGAAATACAATACAAACACTAAAGTACAATAGAAAAAAACATCAAATCGTGTGTTAGATACATCAAATTGTTCAAAAAAGAGGAAGAAAATTAGAGAAAAATTATGAAGATAAACAAAGAACTTCGTTAAATTGTTGAAGATATTCAAAAGTGTTATATTTTACAAGACTTTGTTGGGATTCAAATGTGATGATGATGATCAGATCATTCTAAGATCTGGTTTTTTATTTATTTTTGTCCTTTTAGTTTTTGAACAAGGGAAATGGACATTTTAAATAAATTATTCAGTTTTGAGTTGGAAAATATTAGATGAGTTGCTTATCTTTTTTCTTTAAAAAAAGGTCAGCATAAAAATAGATACGTCGAATCGTGTGTTAGATACGTGTCAGATACGTCAGCATCAAAACATATATGCCAAATCGCGTATCATATACGTATCTGAAAAGTGGGAAATATCAGTATCTGATACGTATCTGATACAGATTCTTTGCTTCATATGAATTATTGTGCTTCATAGGTCAGAATTATTTCTCTTGGTCCCAGTCCATTAAAAGGGTTCTTTAGGGACATCACAAGTTTGGGTATCTAACTGGTGAGATACCAAGACCTAGACTAGAGGATCCTCAGGAGCGCATTTAGAAAGGAGAAGACTCTCTGATTCGATCATTGCTGATTAGTAGTATGGAACCTTAAATAGGGAAATCGTTGTATGTTGCAACTGCTCGAGATATTGAGATGTAGTTCAAAAATTATATTCTAAAAGACAAAATGCGTCTTGTCTTTACATTTTGCGTGAACAAGCTCATGAGTGCAAACAAGGGACGGTGGATGATATTTCATACTTTAACAAATTGTTCCTAATCCGGCAGGAGATGGATCTATGTCGTGAAATTATCTAGGATTGTCTGTGTGGAGGTGTTTAGTATTGCAAGATTGAGGAAGTCGATAGTGTTTATGATTTCCTAGCTGGTTTGAACTCCAAGTTCGATGTAGTGTGAGGTCGTATATTGGGATAGAGGCCTATACCTTCTCTTATGGAATTGTGTTCTAAGGTGCGTCTAGAGGAAGGTAGAGTCAGTGCTATGAACATCATCACTGTATCGTTGCTTTTAGTGCGAAATTATCTGGTTTTGATAGTGATAAGCAAAATGGAAAACAAACCCCGGTGTGTGAACATTGCAAGAAACCCTAACATACGAAAGAACAGTGTTGGAAGTTACATGGTAGACCACCAAATGGCAGAAGACGTCCTCCAAATGAGAAGCCCAATCCTGGTCAGGCTCTTATGAGGGAATCGGCAAGTGCCCCCTAGTCACAACCTCAGGCGAGTTGTCAAAGTGACCATGGTATCTCTTCCTTTGGGGTCATTGTTCAATCAGAAACTTCTCAATCCTTAAGTCTCCTCAACATAAATGTTAAGAAACCATGGATACTTGATTTGGGGGCTACAAGTCATTTGACTAGATCCTATGATAATTTTATATCATATCTTTCGAGTGCTGGTAATGAAAAGATTCAGATTGCAGATGGGTTTTTTGCTCCTATTGCAGGCAAGGGTCATATTTCTCCCTTTGATGGTTTAACTTTACAAAATGTGCGGCATGTACCCAAAATATCTTACAATTTATTTTCTATTAGTAAGATAACTAGAGATCTGAATCGTCAAGTTGCCTTCTTACCAGGTAATGTTTCCTTTCAAAACTTGAGCTCGGGGAAGACGATTGACACTGCCCGACACAGTAGGGGACTCTATCTCCTTGACGATTATGCATATGACCTTTAGGAATTGTTATAGGACTAGTTTGTTGTCTTCTTATTTTTCAACTTTAGGAAAAGATTGTATGTTGTGGCATTTTTGCCTTGGTCACCTAAATTTCCAATATATGTCGGTTTGGGGTTTAGGGTCTAATGAGCATCAGTGTAAACTTTAATATTGAGTTGATCATGCCTTTTAAACAATATGCCTTTTCTTGGAGTACCTTTCAAATATCTTAGGATTCTATAAACTGCATCAAAGTGAGCTGCCCCAGAAGCATGCATGAACTGATTTACCATACTAACCGCAAAAGCGATGTCAGGACGTGTGTGAGAAATATATATGAGTCTTCCCACCAGTATCTGGTACTCTTCTCTTTCTTTTATCTCATTTTTTGTTGCATCTTCCAATTTTAGATTCTGCTCAATGGGAGTTTTTGCTACCTTGCAACCAAGTAAACCTGTCTCTTCTAGCTGATCAAGAATATACTTCCTTTGGTTGACACACTTTTGGACCTGGCAAACTTGATGCCTATGAAGTACTTTAAGGTTCCTAGGCCTTTGATTTGGAAATCATCAGCTAACTTTTTCTTCACGAAAGTCAAGTTCTGTCTCATCATTGCCTGTAAGAATGACATCATCAACATAAATTATCAAAACCGTAACCTTGTCATTTCCTGCATGTTTATAGAACATCGTATGATCAACTTGACTTTGACTGAATCCATAGCTCGTGATTGCTTTTTCAAAACGTTCAAACCAGGCTCTAGGAGATTGTTTGAAACTGTATAATGATCCCTTTAACTTGCTTACTTTGTTCATCCCGAGATCTATCTCAAAACCAGGTGGCATGTGCATGAATACTTTTTCTTCAAGTTCCCATTGAGAAAGACATTTTTAACTTCCAGTTGATAAAGAGGCCAATCAAAGTTGACTGTAACATACAACAAAATTCTGATAGAATTGATTTTAGCAACTGGAGCAAATGTTTCTTGATAATCAACTGCATACATTGAGTAAATCCTTTAGCAACCAATCTGACCTTGTACCTTTCAACACTACCATCAACTTTACATTTCACCGTGAACGCCTACGTGCAAGTTGCATCCAACCGTTTTCTTATCCTTTGGTAGCTCAACTATGTCCCATGTGCAATTTTGTTTTAGAGCATTCATCTCTTCTGTCACTGCTAATTTTCAATTCAAATCATTCAGGGCCTCATGTATATTCTTAGAACAAACAAGTTGGTTGTTTTGGATGTGAAGACTTTATGACTGTCAAACAATCTATGATAAGAAAGATAGTTGGCAATGGGATATTTGACACAATTACGGGTACCTTTTCTGTGAGCAATTGGAATATCAAGATCAGAGATAGCAGGTATGAAATTATGAGAAGAACTGGGAAAATTAGAAGAGAAGGAGAATGTATGTTACCTGGATCGTCAGAATCATTTATCGAGGTATTAGACTGGTTCTGTGATAGATCAACTGTCTTTTCCTGATTTCTTTGAGTCAAGTTTTTTCTAGTGTAAACCTATAGTTCGGGTTTTTTCACTTGTCAAGTCAGTATGTAGTGTTTCTCCCCCTGAAGAACTCTCCACACTTGACATCAAAGAATTAGAACTCACGTTTTTAGAATCAATGATGTTTGGGATAGGTGAAGTGTGCCAAAAATTATCTTTAAGGTTAGATGTCTCCTCCTGAAAAGAATTTTGGCTGAAAAAAGGTTGATTTTCCAAAGAAGACACATCCATACTCTCAAAATACTTTTTGGTCGAAGGGTCAAAACATTTGTAAACCTTCTTATGGGAGACATAGCCTACAAAAATGCATTTAACAGCTCGAGGGTCAAGTTTAGTGCGAGTAGAGTTGGCATGATGAACACAAACAGTTGAAACAAATAATTTAATTGGTAAGTCAGAGAACAACCCAACTGTTGAATTTTTTTTTTAAAGTGATTCAGAGGAATTTTAAAATTCAAAACCTTAGTTGGCATTCGATTGATCAAGTCTGTAGATGTAAGAACTACGTCACCCCACAAATATTTTGAAACATTCATAAAAAGCATAAGAGCACGAGCAACTTCAAGTAAATGTCTATTCTTTCGCTCTGTAATTCCATTTTGCTGAGGAGTATCACGACATGTGGCTTGATGAAAGTTACACTTTTCGTGTAAGAAATTGGTTAATTGTTCGTTGAAATATTCAGTACCATTATCCGAGTGAAGGATGTGGATTTTAGTTTGGAACTAAGTCTCAATTATATTGTAAAATCTAACAAAAACATCTTTCTCCGACTTGTTAGTTAATAAATAAAGCCAGGTTAAACGAGTATGATCATCTATAAAGATAACAAACCATCGGTTTCCACTATGAGTTAAAACTTTAGAGGGACCCCAAACATCAATGTGAATTAAGGAAAAAGGTGTAGAAGCCTTGTAATGTTTGGGCAAATAAGTGGATCTATGATGTTTGGCAAAAATGCAATTTTCACATTGAAAAAACAAACAATCAAGACCTTTAAATAAATCTGGAAACAAATACTTTAAGTAAAAGAAATTAGGATGCCCTAATCTACGATGCCAAAGTATTATAGTTTCTTCAATAAAAGGAGAATAGACACTATTCAAGCTATGAACTTGTTTATGACTAGCTGAAACTTCATCAAAGTAATAGAGACCACCAATCATCCTAGCACATCCAATCGTTTCTCCCAAGCCTTGATCCTAAAAGGTACAATGAGTGTCACAGAAGACAACGCGACAGTTAGCATCCTTAGAGATTTTACTAACAGATAACAAATTGCAAGCTAATTTTGGAACATGAAGAACAAAATGCAACGTAAGTTTTGTAGTCAGAGGAATAGTTCATTTTTCTACAATAGGGGTAAAACTACCGTCGGCGATGCAAATTTTTTCATTGCAATTTATAGGAGAATAGGATACAAATAAGGAAAAACAACTGGTCATATGATCACAGGCTCCAGAAATTATAGTCCATGGAGATAAGTTTATGCAAGAGAGTGAGGAAACTTACCTGATTGTGCCAAGGAAACACTAGGATTACCAGATGAGGAAGTAGTTTTTAGCAGTTTCAAGATTTGATCAGTTTGCTCCTTGCTAAACAGGTTGGAATCACCAACATTTACATTCGAGGTGTGTAGGTGAAAATTTCTCTCCCCTTTCTTAGAACTTTTCCAATTCGCAGGTTTTCCATGAAGCTTCCAACATATTTCACGGTATGTCGGGGTTTATTGCAATGGTCACACCAGACTCGAGACTTTTCATGTGTCTTGCTGGAGTGATTAGAGGCCTTCATGGCTGTTTGTTTGGTCACCAACGCAAAACTTTCTACGAAATCAATAGACTTTTTCCAATCATAACATTCCTGTGACTTTCTTCCTTGCGAACTTAAAAAAGAAAACGTCATTAATAGATGGAAGAGTGGTTTTTCCAAGTATTCAACCTCAAACCTCATCAAATTCAACATTGAGGCAGGCAAGGAACTTGTAAACACAACCATCTTCTACAGTTTCCTGTAATGCTTTTGATCATCTGTAGACTTCCACTCATATGAATCAAAGAGATCCAGGTCTTGCCAAATTTTTTTTAGGGAGTGAAAGTATTGTCACCGAGTTACCTCCTTGGCGTATATCTTCTAATTTCAGATACAACTCAAATAGCTGTAATTGATTGCCTAAATCAGAGTACATCTGTGTCACAATCTCTACAAAAGGCTCCTTGAGGATAGATTCATTCCTCTTATCACTGATTGGCAAGGTGTTTTGCCAAGTCAGAATGCGGTACTCATTATTCAATTCTCAGAAGCATAAATTTTTAGGGCAGTAAAGGCCCTCCGGAAAAGCAGCTTATTTAGATCGTGATATATACTCTGCCATATTTCGGAAGGACTAGATTTCTCAAGCTAGATGAAGTCTTTTGTTGAAGCCCCTTTATTTTCTTACTTTTGGTCCTTTTTGGTTATTTCGAAAATGCTTAAACCTTGTAATCTTTTTTGTTTTTCGTTTATTTATTTTGGTCCCGTAGGATTTTCTATGGATTCTTTGATGTATTACTGGATATGATGATGGTGCTAAGGGGGTGTCAACCTAGTTGAGATGTCCGGGTGTGCCTAAAAATCCTATTTTTTGGCTTCTTTATTTTCCTCATTCTATAATTCTCTTGTACTCTGAGTTTTTATTTAATAAAGAAGTCTGTCTCCTTTAAAAAAAGAAATTGCAGCTGATGTCTTCAACCATGGAATTACAAGAATGGATATGATTGTCCGACTTTAGCCATAGGTAACCTAGTCTCCGACATGGTTGAAGCAACAATGGTAAATAAAATAGAGAGAACATTTATGAAAACACCAACTAAACTCGTCAGTGGTGGCAGACAGCTCAGATAGGGGCGACGACGAGGACCACAAACAACGGTGAAGACAAATAAAACACCAATTTACAGCCAAAAAATGCAAGAAAACGTGGTTGTTGGCGGCGTTTGGTGAGTTGTGGTCGACGACGGCGATTGGTCGGAGTAGAACGACCGACGGTGACAAGACTCGAGGCGGCGGAGCACGTGGGCGGCGATGGTGGGTTGTAGGAGTTTTAGGCTTTTTAGGTTTTCAAAAAATTAGGGTTTTTTAGGGTTTCAAAAACCTGCTTTGTGCCAAAGAAGATAATTTTCTTTGTATTTCACCCTACGAAGAACATATGGAAGCTGTGAATCGAATTCAAAGATATTTGAAAAGCTCTCCGAATAAAGGTCTAATGTTCAAGAAAACTGTCAGGATATGCATTGAGGCTTATACCGACTCTAATTGGGCAGGATTGGTTATTGACAGAAAATCTACCTTTGGGTATTGTACCTTTGTGTGGGTAACCTGGTTACTTGGAGAAGTAAGAAGCAAAGTGTTAGCTAGAAGCAGTGTTGAAGCTGAGTACAGAACTCTGAGTTTGGAAATTTGTGAAGAAATCTGGTTGAGAAAGTTGTCTGATCTTCACCAAGACTCTGTTTTACCTACAAAGCTCTATTGTGATCATAAAACGGTTATAAGCATAGCCAATAATCCTGTACAACATGATAGAACGAAACATGTGGAGATTGACAGACACTTTCTAAAAGAGAAACTGGACAATGACAGTATCCGTATTCTGTATATTCCATCTTGTCAACTAGTTGTTGATGTTCTCACCAAAGGGTTACTTAGGCCAAATTTTGACTCATGTGTTTGCTAGTTGGGTCTAATTGACATCTACCCCCCAACTTAAGGAAGAGTGTTGGGAATAAGGAAGAGTGTTGGGAATAAGGGAGAGTGTTGGAAATAAGGGGCTTTGTTGATAGTTTATAACCCCAAGGGTATTTTAGTATTTTACTTTACCTCAAGTTTATTTTCTTTTTTGTATTAGGGCTTGCTAGAGAATGTAAAGTTGTCTTTTTTTGTAACTTTCATTGTGTGAAAATAATGAAAGAGACTCTCTATCATGGTTTTTTCTCCCTGTTCTAGGGTTTTCCACGTAAACCTTGTGTTCTCTTTCTACCGTTTAACAGAGATTTTATTTGAATTCCTTAGGATTGGGTGGTGTTGTTGGTGGTTTTATTATTATTATTATTATTATTTTGATGATGAAAATTCTAGCCTAGTTGACTGTTCAGAAGTGCGTATTAAAGTCCGGGGCAACTACTGTGGCTTCATTCCTTCCGAGTTTGAGCTGTTGGAGGGTAATAAGAGCTATCTGGTGCAAGTGGTAACGTATCAGGACGTTAATCTTTTAATAGACAAGGTGGCCGGAATCCATGGCACCTTCTCGTCGGAGGCAGCTGAAATCTTCTTCAAAGGCCCGGGTTTTGTGGGTCAGAACCCGATCGATATTTGGAGGGTGGAAAACCCGAACAAAAGATTGACAGTAGAGACTTTCCTTTTTCCTGAAAAGAATGATACGGAGGAGCAGAGCGGTCAGCGTCCTATGGAGAAGGCAGGAAACCCTAAGGAGATGACGGGTCAGACGGGGAAAGCTTGTGATTCAAATTTGCCGCCTAGTCGAATGGAAAAGGGTATTCTGTCCCAAGTGGGCCAAGCGGAACGAAAAGGTAAAAGCGTGGCTATGGAGGAAGACTTGACCGAATGTAGGCCCATATCAGCCCAGGGCCCAAAGGGTCTCTTTATAAAAGAGCCGGCTTCCCCTAAAATGGGCTCAAAAATTTTATCGGGTCGATGCATTAAGCCCAAGAAGAAATTAAAATTTGCTAAAAATAATGACGTGTGTACCTTTTTCCAGAATGGTGAAATCTGCTCGACGAGTGGAGTTCCTAATGCGATGAACACCGTCTTGAAAGGGGCTGAGGAAGGCTGCCAATTCAACTCGGATTTCTCTTTCTCAAGTCTTGGGAGTGAGGTATCTGAAAACAGGTTCGCGGCGTTAGATGATGAGGAATGTCTGGAAATAACAGATAGTGGGACGGAAATGCAGGAGCTTTTTCAATCTAATGAAGTTCGAACGGAAGGAGAGACAGAGGAGCATCAATTAGTGGTAGTAGAGAATACTCCATTAAACCAAGTTAACTATCCAGTGTTGATGGAATTCGACAGTGAGACAGAAATAAAATCAATCTCTTCACACCAAGATCCCTTCCCGTTGAGTAAAGAGGTAGTGGCTGTCTTACTTGAGCATGATCTCTGCATTCGCGCCATTTCAAGGAAGAGTAAATCGCAGAAGAAGAATGGAGCTTCTAGTGGCACAAAGAAACTTACTAGGGAGGTTAAGGCTCTAGTCAGCAACTGGGAGAAAGAAGCGCTGGCAGATAGAGAGGTTGATCAAACGGGTTTGGACGGTGACCAATGTTAGTGCTATCGTGGAATGTTAGGGGGCTCAATGCGCAGCCTAAAAGAAAGCTGGTTAAAGATTTGATAGTGAAGTTTAGCCCGGACATAGTTATCTTGCAGGAGTCGAAGCTGCCTGAGGTGGACAGAAAGCTTATTAAGTCGATTTGGAGTAGCCGTCAGATTAGTTGGATTGCCCTTAATGCTGTAGGGGCTTTTGGTGGGATTATCCTTATGTGGAAAGAAGGAGCTTTGACTGTTTCTGATTCTATCAGAGGGCAGTTTTCAGTGTCTATTTGCTGCCAGTTCAGTAACGGGTTTTCAGGGTGGGTCTCTGGAGTTTACGGTCTAGCCTCGTCTAGGTGGAGGGATCTGTTTTGGAGGGAATTTGTTAGTTTGTAAGGTCTTTGCAATGATTCTTGGTGTGTTGGGGGAGATTTCAATGTAGTTAGGTGGTTGTCTGAAAAAGCTCAGGGAGGAGTTTGACTAAAAGTATGAGAGTCTTCAATTCCTTGATTGATGAGATGGATCTTGTGGATGTTCCTCTTCGTAATGGTGTGTTTTCTTGGTCTAGAGCTGGGATCAGACCGGCAGCTTCTAGAATCGATAGATTCTTTCTTACCAGGAATTGGGTGGATTTCTTTAGAGAAGTTAAGCTTGATAGGCTGCCCCGCACTACGTCAGACCATTTTCCCATTTTGTTGAAATTGGGGGCTGTTTCCTGGGGCCCGACTCCCTTCAGGTTTGAAAACATGTGGTTGGAACACCATCTCTTTCTTAAACAGATGGAGGAATGGTGGGGAAGTTTAACTTCATATGGCTGGCCAATTTTTTCGTTTATGGGCAAACTCAGACAGTTGAAGCCGATCCTCAGAAATTGGAACAAGGAAACTGTTGGGAATATCTTCTCTCAAAAGCAGAGTCTTCTGGGGAGAATTGCCTGCTTAGATAACAAGGAAGACCAGATGCCCCTAACCATTGCGGAGGTGGAGGAAAGAGAGGGGTGTAAAATAGCTCTGTTGGATGTAATTGTCAGAGAGCAACAGATTTGGTTGCAAAAGAGTAAAATCAAATGGCTGAAGGAAGGAGATGAAAACTCTGCTTTTTTCCATAGGTGGGCGTCTGTTCGAAAATGCAAAGGTATGATCTCCTCGATTGAAAGTAGGGAGGGTATAACTCTTGTAACTGAGAAGGAAATAGTGGACGAAATTTTAAGTTTCTTTGTAAACCTGTATGAGACAAAAGCTGACAGCCCCTTTATTTGTGAGAATGTGAACTGGAAGTCCCTTGCGCAGGAGGAGATGAATGCCTTAGAGCTTCCTTTCTCTGAAAAAGAAATTCGGGATGCTGTGTTTGATTTGGGTTGTCTAAAGTCGCCGGGGCCGGATGGTTTAACAGGGGAATTTTATAAAAAATCTTGGAACATTCTTAAGGCAGATATTTTAGGGGTGTTCCAGGATTTTTTTTAAAATGGTATAATTAACAAGAGCTGCAATGAGACTTATATATGCTTAATCCCGAAGAAGAAAGAGGCTGTGCGTGTCTGCGATTTTAGGCCCATCAGCCTAACTACTTCTTTATACAAAATTATTTCTAAGGTGTTGGCAAAAAGGCTTAAAGGGGTTCTCCCGTCTATTATTAGCGATACGCAGATGGCTTTTGTGGAAGGCAGGCAGATCATTGACGCTATTCTTATTGCTTCGGAGGTTGTGGATGATTGCCGTGGCAGGAACAAAAGGGGAGCCTTGGTAAAGCTGGACCTGGAGAAGGCTTACGATAAGGTGGACTGGTTTTTTCTTGATGCTGCCTTGAGATTTATGGGGTTTGGTAGAAGATGGAGAAGATGGATATGGGGCTGCCTCTCGACTACAAACTTTTCTATCCTAATAAATGGTAGACCGAGGGGCAAGATTTTTGCAAAGCGTGGTATTCGCCAAGGTGATCCACTGGCCCCCTTCCTTTTTACCATTGTAGGAGATGCTTTGAGTCGCCTCCTTCATTATTGTGTGGAAAAAAACACTTTAAAGGGCTTTGTAGTTGGTAATCAAGGTTTTGTTGTTTCCCATATTCAGTATGCTGACGATACGTTGCTGTTCATTGATTGGGAGGCTGGTAATTTTGATGCGTGGTGGAGTGTGATCAACCTCTTCCTTCTAGGTGCTGGAATGTCCCTGAATGCTGGAAAATCTTCCATTTTGGGCATCAACATTGAGTCGAAGGAGTTGAATTGTGTTGCAAGTAGGGTTGGTTGTAAAGTGGATTCTTTTCCTTTCAACTACTTAGGCATCTCTATTGGTGGGGGCCGGAAGTCAAAGGAGGGGTGGAATGTTATAGAAGACCGCTTTAGTCAAAGGATTGATAAATGGCGGTGTGTTTCCCTTTCAAAAGGTGGTAGGCTTACCCTAGCACAAGCTGTACT
>JBBPDJ010026369.1:0-19801 GCA_037974625.1 Cucumis cinereus | reverse complement strand
TGAAAAGTGGCGATGGTTTCAGGTATATAATCGACCCACCCACTACTTTACAATGGATATGTGCTGTATGGAATGACAAATAAAAAACTTTTTACCACTTAACAGAATTGTCTAGGTGCATTAGATGGTACACACATCAAGGTGAATGTAAGTGTGAGTGATCGGCCAAGGTATAGGTCTAGAAAATGTGATGTTACCACTAATTTACTTGGTGTGTGTTCGCAAAATGGTGAGTTTATATTTGTCATGTCTGGATGGGAAGGGTCTGCATCTGATTCGAGGGTACTTAGAGATGCAGTGTCCCGACCTACTGGCCTAAAAGTTCCAAGGGGTAAGATGATGCATTCTCTCCACACAGTCGTGACCATATGCCCATTTCTTCTAGTGTACCCTAATAATTAATAATGGTCGCAACATGGGCAGGTTACTACTACTTGTGTGAAGGATTCCTCGCTCCATATCGAGGTCAACGTTACCATCTTACCGAATGACATGGAGGAAACCCACCAACATGACCAAAAGAGCTATTTAACATGAGACATTCCTCTGCTAAAAACGTTATTGAGAGAGCATTTGGATCATTGAAGGGTCAGTGGGCCATTCTACGAGGAAGATCCTATTACCCCGTTGACATACAATGTAAGATAATAACAGCATGTTGCCTTTTACATAACTTGATACATAGAGAAATGGGTTCAGAGCCAACATTTGAGGAGACGCATCTTGGTGAAGGCGATTCAACTGAGATGAACAATAAGAATATAAACTTTGTGAAAACGACTAATGTTTGGACTGAATGGAGGGATAATCTTGCAAATCAAATGTTTGAGGATTGGAATAATGTATGACTAATATATGTAGTTTAGTTTTCCATATAATTTTGTTGTTTTATCACATGCTCTGTATTTGAACTATTTTTTGTGTGTAATTGGAGTTAGAAATACATGGGGGGTTCCCTCTAAATTATGAGAACTAAGCTATGTATATGTCTTATATAAATTTTTTATGCATTAGCTTTACTAAAATTCATGTGCTAATTCAGATGGCGTCGACAAATTCAAAAGTCACTAAGCACAGGTGGACAACCATTAAGGATGAGGCATTAGTTGAGTGCTTGCTGCAACTAGTGGAGGAAGGTGGCTGGAAGGCTGATAATGGCACATTCAGGCCTGGGTATTTGGTACAAGTACAAAAATTAATGAAAGAAAAGATTCCTGGAAGCAACATACAAGTAACTCTACATCTAGAGTCGAGAGTGAAAATTTTGAAGAAGCAATACACTGCCATACCAGAGATGATGGGGCCAGCGTGTAGTGGGTTTGGTTTGAATGAGGAACGAAAGTGCATTGAGGTAGAGAAATCTGTGTTCGATGACTGGATTAAGGTAAGATGATGAATATAATTCATACTTTCTATAAAAATAAAATAAAATATACTTACATTTGTTAACTCCATGCAGGGACACCCCAATGCTCGAGGCCTATTGAACAAACCATTCCATTACTTCTATGACTTGGAAATTGTATTTGGTAGAGATAGGGCTACTGGTAGTAGATGTAAGACACCAGCTGAAATGGGCTCGGAGACTGCAAAAGATATTAAGGAAGATGACATGGACATTAATCTCGAAGACTTTGAGCCTACATGGGGGGAGGACATGTCATCCACTCCAACAAGTAGGACACATGATGCAGGATCATCCAGGCCGAGTAAGAAAAGACGGTCATATTCAGGGGACCTCATGGACACATTTCGCGCAGGCATGCGAGAAGCTTCCATGGAAATTGGGAAGATTGTTGCATCGCAGAAAGAAAAAATGGAAATGGAATCATCGCTACACAAACAATTATATGTTGAATTACAAGCTATTCCTGGAATGGACATGGACGATTGTTTGATTGTAGCTGAGTCTCTATTACCTAATCCCACGATGTTGCACTCATTCCTTGACTACCCAACAAAATGGAAGTATAGAAAATGCATGCGTATCTTAGAAAGACAACCATAATCGTGGGTAAACGTAACTCTATTTGACTTGCTCTTTTGCTGACCCTTTTGGTTATGCTTACTTTTGGAACCTCTTAGACCCTTTTTGATGTTGCTTAAGTGAAACTTTTGTAAACCACATCAGATTGTGTGACTTGTTATTTTTTGTGGATGGTTTGTAATATTCCTAATTAGACCATTCATATTAATGCAACTGTAATCATAATTGGTATTATTGAATTTTAAAATTTCTTCTTTCTACATTATTATCATGAAAATCACTAGAGTAAAAAAATTGAATTGATGGTATAAAATATGGGGGGGGGGGGGGGAATTCAACTAAAATTAATATATTATAAAATTTAAGATGTTCAATTCATTAAAAAAAAAACATTCATCAGTATCTAAACCCAGGAATCCAAAATCAGCACCCCAAACACAAGCATAAAAAATCCAGATTTACAATTCCTGCACCCCAAACACAGGCATTTGTAATTCCCAGACATCAGAACCCCATTAGAAAAACCCCCAGGCTTTTAATTCCCAGGCATTTGATTCTGAACCTGAGCACCAAACAGCTTCTTAGAGGCTCTAACCTATGGCAAACAATTTCTACATGAGTCTACTTGCTTACCTCAAAGTTTTAGCTTCAAACTTCTCGTGGATAGCTCGAAAACGTCTCTGGAAGTACCCTTGCCCAGTTTTCCAGCAGCTTAAATCCGAAAATTAAAACTTCAATTTCTTCCTGTACAGACCAAATAAACTCAAACCCTTTTACATAACTTTAAATAAACTATTAATCTATCTTACCTCCAATTTTAAGATCTTAACTCGGCATGTAGACGGAGAAATTAATTTTCAAAGTTTCGGGTCTCCATTCTCTGTTTTCCAGCTGTCCGAGTACCTTTTCCTTCAATTTAAGTGGTCTCTTCGGTCAATTTTCTTAAAATTGAGTTGTCCATCAGCATCCTCTCTTTTTTCTACACAATTTAGACATAAATTTTGTTTAATTTGGCCAAGAATCGAACTCAAACTCTCTTTTCCTTTTTGGTGTTCAAACTTCAGTTTTTTCTTTAATAACTCGGGTTCCTTCTCATTTTCTTCAGTTTCCTCCTCAATTCTCTTTTCTACTTCTTCAATTGACCGACGGCAACTTGATTTAAAGAAATCTCCACCGAAATTACATCCAATTGGAGAAGAAAGTTAATAAATTTCCCTTTTCTTTTTTGTTCTTACTTTCACGGCACACCCTTTAAAAAATGCTATTTTTCTTTCTTTCTTTTTTAACACAACTCACTTTCTTATTAATAATAATTATAATTATTATTATTATTATTATTATTTTAAAAAAATCATTTTTTTTCCTTTCTCTTCTCTTTTCTTTTTCTTTTTTTTTTCTTTTCTTTTCTTTTCTCTTCTTTTTTTTTTCTTAAACAAATTTACTAAAATTCCCTTCAAAAAATTAATAAAATATCCTTTCATTATTTTATTAATACTTTTACAACAAACAACTTAAATAAAAAAATCGGGTATTACAGGTAGATAATATGAGTTAGGTGGTCTTTATTTCTTTGATCACCATGCACCGTAGGGTGTGGCATGCTATGTCGTTCCATCTCCATTTGAAGTTCATTATTGTTTAAGTCATCCATCTTTGTTCGTGTTGAAAAAGCCTCATCCAAAGTTTCGATCTTTGTCCTCCTTGCATTGTGATTCATATCAATTTGCAAAATTTCATCGTTTTAGTTCAAGTCCTCGAGTCAATAAAAGAGCGAGTGCTCCATTTTAGTTAGTTTATTCCGATATTTGGGGTCTTTGTCCAATTGTGTCTTAAACATGTTTTTGTTATTTTGTTACTTTTGTTGACAATTATTCTCGTCTAACTTGGTTATATCTAATGAAAAATCGTTTTGAGTACTATCTATTTTTTGTGCTTTCATGCTGAAATTAAAAACTAGTTTAATGTCTCTATAAAAACTTTAAGCACAGATAATGCTGGTGAATTTTTTTCTCATGTGCTTGGCACTTACCTGTGTGAACGTGGCATCATTTATCAATCTTTTTGTGCTGACACTCCAACCCAAAATGGAGCTGCTGAACAGAAAAATAAGCACTTACTTGAAACTACACGAGCTTTATCATTTCAAATGCATGTTCCAAAGCCTTTTTAGGTTGATGTTGTTTCCACTGCTTGTTTTCTGATTAATAGAATGTTTTCCTCTGTTATTAATGGTGAGATTCATTATCGTATTATTTTTCCTACCAAATCTTTCTTTCCTATTGCTCTAAAAATATTTGGTTGCGTTTGTTTTGTTAAGGATGTTTGACCTCATCGTACAAATTTAGATAATCTTTTAAATGTATCTTCTTGGGTTATTCACGTCTTCAAAAAGGGTATCGTTGTTATTTTTCTACTCTTAACAGGTATCTTGTCTCCAAATGTTCAGGGGAGGATGATGATCCCTTTATATATGAGATTACCACTCCCACATCGTCATCTTCTCCTTCTTCATTTGTGCCTCCTACACGTCCATTGCCTTCTCGAGTCTACTCATGGCGAGCTTCACAACATCCGTTAGGCTCATGTCTTCCACCAATACCTTCTTCACCATGCAATCTGAAATCGAGTGATGATCTTCTCATTGCTCTTCGCAAAGGTAAACGCAAGTGTACTTACCCTCTTTCTTCATTTGTTTCATATCATCAATTCTCTTCTCCCACATATGCTTTTACATCTCTTGATTTCACATTTATTCCTAACACTATTCATGAAGCGTTATCTCATCTTAGCTGGCGTAGTGCAATGATTGATGAGATGATTGTTTTAGATGATAATGGTTTCACTAGTGACATGCTCACCATCAACAGGTAATTCCAGCAACACTTCCACGTCTTGCAATGTTACTATGCACTCGCCAGTTGGAATATGAAATGTATGTGTTTCTGGCCTCCATCGCTCAACTAGTGCAGTGATGAGATGTCAATCTAATTGAATGAATCCCAATCTCGCAATCCCATAAAATACGGACGCACGAAGCAGTGGAAGTATGCTACGGTGTTGTCCGTATTTTAAGTATACACACGAAGAGTGGTATGGTACGATACTCTACCGCTTCACGTCGTCTACAGTTGATCTCCGTTGTTGTCCTGTCTTTCTATACAGTTGTTGATCTGTGAATGTTCTGATCATATAGAACGTCGAAATCGTTTGATCAAGGGTTTAATGTCATTATCTACATGAAAATAAAAACTTTATTTTTTTATTTGTTGAGTTAAACGTTAATAAGATGAATAACAAAAAAGTTAATATGAATAACAAAAAACATATATCATATAAAAAATGATTTGTTTATTGTGCTTAACATTACTAACAACAGAATTAACATTAAAAACTCAAACAAATATTACAATATGCACATAAAAATATTTGTTTAACGTGAACTCTAATTATCATGGGCTTGTCTCTGTAACGAATGACACTTCCTTCGGTTGTGACCAAGTTGATCACAAATTAAGCATCGTTGTTGAACACGCGATTCTGCCCAATCCATCTCATTGTGATAGCATGAAGTCTTTGGTCTACCCACTTTTCTCAATAACGATAGATCGGGATGTAAGATAGGTATATTAGTTGGAGTGATCCAGTATTCTTCATGCGGTACATGTTAAATTTGAGGAGCATAATAAGTGGCGTACGTTGAAAGTTTATAATAATCATCAATAAAGTCTTCATAGTTGATACTAAACCGTAAACAAACCGCCACAAAATGAGAGCAAGGAATGCCAGAGGTTTGTCACTTGTTACAGGAACAGTACCGCTCCGACTCATTCAATTTTAATATGAGAATGTTTCCTCCTTTAGAATTGTTTCTGTGTCGTCCAGTTTTTAAATGAAAAACGTCTTGAAATCGATCGTATGATTGTATTTCATGCTTACCAGATCTTCAAGCCCATTTTCTAATTTTTTGAAGCGCGTACCTGAATTGGACGGACCTAGTATTAGATACATAAAACTTCAACAAATATTTCTACTTACACTCGAAAATTAAGAAAAAAATAGTATCAGGTGTATTTACCTCCACGCTCTGAAACAACTCTTATTTTCTCTTTTCTTTTTTTAAAGTAATTGACATGTTTAAAAAAAATGTTATTTAAGCTAGAGCATTGATGGGCAACATACGAGTTCCTTTGAGGACTCCATTCATACACTCAGATAGATTCGTCGTCATCCAACCGTATCGATGCCACAATGTCGATCAGAAATCAAGTACACCACATCATGGGACACAACCTTTTTTAGGTGTTGCAGAAATCAACCTCATGAGTCCGCTGACTCCTCTTCTACAATGGCAAATACTAGTGGAAGAATATGCTCATGTGAATCGATGGATCTAGCAATTAATAACTTCGATCGATACTTGCCGTACAAGTGAATGTCATCGATCTATATAATGGCGTACATCTTCTAAATGCTTCTATACATGGACTAAACGTCCAAAATACAGAAGAAAGTACAACATGGTCTTCTGTAGGTGTGCAGTGTTTCAGGATTGTTATGTTTAACCATGTACAACCATTTTGGCAATTTATATGACTCATCCCAATCGTCGAACACTTTAGCTAAGTCTTTTCTTTTGCCATCCCACGATCAGTGATAAAAAACATGATATCCAAATTTTGCCTTGATGTCAGACTATATCTGTCCGACACTGATCTACGATTTTTCCCTGACCAATTCACAATATTCTCGTGCAATCATATTAGAATCCAACTGTACGTGACTTTGTCTGAGTTCTGAGTAAAAGCATGTATGTTAGATAGATAATTTTGTGATCTCAAACAAACCATGAGATGTTTTTTTATTGCACGAAGTCTCCATCTACAACCTCTTTTCCACTTTTTACATCGAACAGACCAAATTGTCGGTGTCGATTCTACTACTTCATATAGTGTGTGACTCTTAATAGCAAAACACTTAATCATATGTTGTAGCATCTATTTGTCTTCACATATCATTCTCTTGTACAATTTTGTGTTTTCAGTAAAAATGGGGACTGCAATTGAATCGTATTCGTGAATATTATCTATTATATCCATGTTTAATTCAATGAATGTACTCGATGAAAAATTCGTGTTCACGATCATCGAACTCCATATCTTCAAATTCATCATCAGTCTTTGTTCTAAAATCCCTATACTCATTATTCACAACTATTTTCTTATCATCAACATATTCAGTTGTGGCTTGAAACTCATTAAATGTTTGTAGTTTTGCATTAAGGTACCTAAATATTTCCTACTCACTTTCAAATATATATGAAATACATCCGGGAACGGCAGTGCAATTGAAAACATAATGTTCATTGCACGTTCATTAAGAATAGGAAATGACATAAACCTTACTGATCCATCAGGTACTGCATTAGGGTGCCTATATATTATTTCTATACAATGAGTACTCATATCTACACCAAGATATAATCCTACTATTCCAGTAAATTGTTCAAACACAAGCTCAACATTAATACTGAAACTTCCACATGGAGGTTGATTATAATCAACTTCATCAACCCCATCAATCATTTGCCTGTTTGTAAATAACATGAAGACCAGATTTTTTTTCTCCCATTTTCTATAAAAAAAACAAAAGAAAAAAACAACAATAAATAATTCATTTTTATTCTTAAATTATTAAAACTATAAAAAAAATCAAACTCAAATCCTATAAATTTTCTAAATTAAACCTTAATCCTAAATTAAACCGTAATTAATCGTAATCCTAAATGAACAAAAAAAATCTTCTAATTCTAAATTAAACCGTTATCCTAAAATTAAACTCTAATTCATTTTTATTCCTAAATTATTAAAACTATAAAAAAAAAAAATCAAACTCAAATCCTAGAATTTCAAAAATTAAATCGTAATCCTAAAATAACAAAAAAAACTTCTAATCATAAATTAAACTCTTATCCTAAAATTAAACTCTAATCCACTTTTATTCCCAAATTATTAAAACTATAAAAAAGTCAAACTCAAATCCTAAAATTTTCTAAATTAAACAGTAATTCTAAATTAGACTAAATTAAACTGTAATTAATCAAAATCCTAAATTAACAAAAAAAAATTATTCTAATCCTAAATTAAACTTTAATCCATTTTTATTCCTAAATTATTAAAACTATAAAAAAAAAATCAAACTCAAATCCTAAAATTTTTTAAATTAAACCTTAATCCTAAGTTAAACTAAATTAAACCGTAATTAATCGTAATCCTAAATTAACAAAAAAAAAATCTTCTAATCCTAAATTAAACTCTTATCCTCAAATTAAATTCTAACCCATTTTTATTTCTAAATTATTAAAACTATAAAAAAATCAAACTCAGATCCTAAAATTTCCTAAATTAAACTATAATTAATTGTAATCCTAAATTAACAAAAAAATCTTCTAATTAAACTCTTATCCTAAAATTAAACTCTAATCCATTTTTATTCCTAAATTATTAAAACTATAAAAAAAAAATCAAACTCAAATCCTAAAATTTTTTAGATTAAACCTTAATCCTAAATTAAACTAAATTAAACCGTAATTAATCGTAATCCTGAATTAACAAAAACAAAATCTTCTAATCCTAAAATTAAACTCTAATCCATTTTTATTCCTAAATTATTAATACTATAAAAAAATCAAACTAAAATTCTAAAATTTTCTAAATCAAAACCTTTATCCTAAATTAAACTTAATTAATCGTAATCCTGAATTAACAAAAACAAAATCTTCTAATCCTAAATTTAACCTTTTTATCCAAAAATTAAACTCTAATCCATTTTTATTCATAAATTATTAAAACTATATAAAAAAAATCAAACTCAAATTCTAAAATTTTCTAAATTAAACCGTAGTTGATCGTAATCATAAATTAAAAAACAAAAAAAAAAAACAATCTTCTAATCCTAAATTAAACCTTATCCTAAAATTAATTTCTAATCCATTTTTATTCATAAATTATTTAAAACTATAAAAAAAATCAAACTCAAATCCTAAAATTTCCTAAATCAAAACTTTAATTTTAAATTAAACCGTAATTATTAGTAATCATAAATTAATAAAAAAAATTGTAATCCTAAATTAAACCTTTATCCTAAAATTAAACTCTAATCCATTTTTATTCATAAATTATTAAAACTATAAAAAAATCAAACTCAAATCCTAAAATTTCCTAAATCAAAACTTTAATCTTAAATTAAACCTTAATTATTCGTAATCATAAATTAATAAAAAAAAATTCTAATCCTAAATTAAACCCTTATCCTAAAATTAAACTCCAATTCATTTTTATTCCTAAATTATTGAAACTATAAAAAAATCAAACTCAAATCATAAAATTTTCTAAATTAAACCTTAATCCTAAATTAAACCGTAATTAATCGTAATCCTAAATCAAACCCTTATCCTAAAATTAAACTTTAATCCTAAAATTAAACCCTAATCCTAAATATTTTAAAAAACATAAACTATAAAAATTAAACTTACATCCTAAAATTAACACAAATTAATCATAAAATTGACACAAGTCTAAAAATTAACAAAATTTAACAACATAATTACAAATTAAACTAAAAGAAATTTTAAACTTATCTATTTTGTGTCCTTTCTTCTCAAAGGTAACGAAATCTAAAAAATAATAATTATTAGATATTAATATGAGAATAGATGTTAAGTTAAATGTATAATATTTTTAAAGATATATAATACAAACATGTGTGTAACAGATCTAAAAAATTCAAATGAAACAAATTTTTGAAGTAGAGTGAAATTTTTGGTCTCGGGTGATTTTGAAGTAGAGTGAAATTTTTTAAGAGTGAAATTTTTGAGGTGGGGTTGTGTGTGAAGCAGTTGGGGGTTTTAAAGGAGAGGGGCGAGTTACTCGCCCCTTGCACTGTTCACATCTAGGTTTTCTTCCTCCTTCTGCCCAACAAGACAAGATGCATCAATGGTCGGTCAAAGACGCGTGGTGGTCGGATTGGAGTGCTGCAGGGGGCTCGGGTTGCAGACGACTGGTCTTGTCGTCGGCCAGGACAGCTGCAAGCTCGGGTTGCATTGTTTTGGTCGAGGGTTGTCGCATGCGCTATTGATGAAGTAGGTGTGCATGGGCGAGTGTTGAACACCCGCCCACTGTTGTCTCTCTCTCCTAAGGGCGTGTTCAACACTCACCCTTTCCCTTCTAAAATTTCTCCCCCCTTCTTCTGTTTCTGATATGGGCGAGGGTTGAACCCTCGCCCTTCTCTCCACCCTCAAACAACCACATTTTTATAAAATGTTTCAAAACCACTTTATTTTTCTAAAATCTTTCCAAAACAACAATATTTCAGTAAATGATCCTTATGTGAGTATTGTTAGTCAGTTCATGTCTTCTCTTACAGTGGATCATTGGGCTGCAGTAGAACAAATCGTATGTTATCTGAAAGCTGCTCTTGGACGTGAGATCTTATATTAAGATCATGGACATACGAGAGTTGACTGTTTTTCTGATGTTGATGGGCTGGATCTCGAGAGGATAGAAGATCGACTTCTAGATATTGTTTCTTCGTAGGAGGTAACTTGGTATCGTGGAAGAGTAAGAAATAAAATGTTGTTTCTCGTTCAAGTGTTGAGCCAAAATGTAGGGTTATGACCCAATCTGTGTGTGAAATAGTGTGCATACAACAACTATTATCTAAGATAGGTTTTAGTGCTACAGTGCCACTAAATTATGATATGATAATCAAGTTGCACTCCACATTACATTTAACCCAATGTTTCATGAACGAACTAAATATATTGAGGTGGATTGTCACTTTATTCGCAAGAAAATACAATAAGGGTTGGTGTCCATAAGATATGTGAAGACTAGAGAACAATTAGGAGACATTCTTATCAAAGTTGTAAATGAAGCATGAATAAGCTATCTACGTAACAGCATGATTGACATATTTGCTTCAGCTTGAAGGGGAGTGTTATAATATATATTTATATCACATAGGACCTTAATACTAATGCTACATACCATTTAGAGTTTCTAATATATGTATCTATACTATGACTCTAAGTGAATAGAAAATACTCTTCTCTTAAATTAATTTTCTACAGAATGTTCAAATCTTTAAAGCTTCAGCACTTCGTCGTCCAGTCTTCCTCCCCTCAGATGAAGGGGCAAGACCTCTATTTATACAGAATTTTCATGGGCTTTAGGCGGGCTTGGGCTAAATGTCCTCTTTGCCCCAAATTTTCACCATGGACTTAAATTGGGTTGGTCTAAGTTATTTTAATTACTCAAATCAATCCATTTATAATTGGGTCGACCAGATAAATAACAAATATTAAGGTTTACTTTGGACAACTAGCAAAACAAAACTCTAATTATAGATATGGCAAAATCGAAAAAAGAAATAAAATACATGTATGAAATTGTCAAAATGCCCTAACTCCTAATAAACCTTTCACATTTCAATTACAATCATCCTAAAATTCAAAAACCTTATCTTTAAAATACTCTTCCCCAAACACACTGTCATTAAAACACTCGTGCGACAAAGTAGCAAACTCGTCCCACTACAAAGTACAACAAGTGACCCATAGACAGGAACGACGTCTATCCTAATCCAAAATGCAGCACTTGCCAGTAGTCAAGCTTTTATGTTTCACGCAGTTACAAAGCAAAGTACCACCCACGCTAGTCATTATGCACAGAAAATAGATATACCATAGGATATAAAGTCCACATAGCATATATAACCTAGGTAGCATCGTGCCAGTCTTTATGCATAATAATAATAACTATACTACACATTATAAAGTCCACACAACATATATAACATTAGTAGTATAACACCAGTCGTTATGCATGACAACAACTTTACCCTATGTTACAAAGACCACACAACATATATAACATATGTATCATTATCCCAAACATTAAACATAACAACAACTATGCCCTACGTTACAAACAATGAATCCTCATGGCTAAAATAAGAATGATAAAGAACCATTAGGCTTTAATCAAAACTTACCCAAAGATTGTTTGATCCTACAAACAACGCCCAACGATGCTACAACTTATTCCAACAATTCGTTCCTTCAAGAATGGTAAACAACCTATGTAGTTCAAGAGTTCTCTAAACAATTCTAATGGATAGCCAAAATTTCATTTAAAACTCAAATAAATAATCCAAGATTTCTTACCAAACTCACCCAAACCTCCAAGAAAAAGGTGGCGAAGTTCGACTTGGCGCCACCGCGAGTCAAAAACAGAAATACGAAGGCGACGACAGCGATTGCGATGTTTGGGCGTAAAACGACGCGGATCCAAAGCGATAACGGCAATGCACGAAGGTAGAAGGGAAGTGAGACGCGTGGCTTGTGGCGTGAGAGACAGATCCATCGGCGACACGTGTGGGAGTAGGGGACGCAAAAGATCCGGCGGGGAGCAGACATGCGTCGGATCTGTGCGAGGCGACGCAACGCAGATCATATGGCGTTGAATCTGCACAAACGGCACGATACGAAACAGATGACATCGGATCTGTGCGAGGCGACGCAAACTGGTGCTACACGGGCTGGCATGGTGCGTCGGATCTGTGTGTGAGGCAAGGAGACGCGAGCGACCTCGCTGGGGAGAAAGAAGCGTGCGATGGTGCAGATCTGTGCATGAGGCGGGGAGAGGGAGTGAAGCCAAGAGAAGGGAAAAGGAAAAGAAAGAGAAAGAGAAAGAAAGGAAAAAACAAAAAGAGAGGAAAGAGAAAGGAAAAGAAAAGAGAAAAAGAGAAAATAATAATTATAATAATATTATTATTATTATTATTATTATTTATTATTATTGTTGTTATTTTATATATATATAAGAAAAAACTCATTTACCTCTGAGTGGGGTTGTTACACACATCATCTCAACTCACACCTTTCAACAACCTACCCAACCCCAAATTTTATAAATGTCCAAATACTTTCAAAGTCAACATGTGGACGACCACATAGATCGACACGACTAGGCTAGTCGCAGCACAAATTGAAGATCGACGGACAGGAGTTGACGGAACGACGTGCAGCAAAGCTCGCATCGGAGGAAGACGCACGAACGACAGCTCAACAATGGCGACGTACGCGAAGGGCGGCGTTCGAGGCGATCGACGATAAAAGGCTCATCCAATGACGACTTCGTACGCAGAGGACGACGTTTGAGGCTGTGGGATCAGTATGACAACCCTAAAAAGGGGTGAATAGGGTTTGTACAAATTAAATAAACTTTTTAACTAAGTGGGCCCAATTAAAAAAATTAACATTTTTTTTGCTCATAAGTGATTTAGATAAGAAATTCATACAAATGCATTCACATCAAAATGGCTTATAAAGTAACATAAATAAATTCAAGCACAAATTGTAGCAATTAATTTTATGCAATGAACTATATCAACAAATTGATTGCAAAACTAAACAGAAGAGGGCTAGAGAAATTGACACCGGTAATTTTATAGTGGTTCGACACAATCGGCCTACATTCACTTCTCAAGCTCCTCTTGGGTATGTCACTAAAACTTCAAACCAACTCTTTCCACAGATTAGAGACAACTGCTACACCACTCTTTTCACGAGTTGAAGAGCAAACTCAATTGTTTTCCTAGATCATGATCAAACCGTCACAAACGACTCTTCTTAAGGATTTTAAAATGAAGAACAAAACGAGGAAAACTCTCTCAAATAGTAGATTTACAAATTAAAGCACTTAATAAATGAATCCTCACAATACAATATAACTCTCTCAAGAATTTGATGAAAAGAAGAAACAATGAAGCTTGGCTTGGAATTTTTAGAGAGGATTGAAAAATAATATCTAATTAATGTTTCAAATGTGTGTATTAATTTGGAGAAGAATGTATCTTTAAATAGAGAAATGAGATGTTGAAATCTAAAATCAAATTGGTCCATTGGATCTTATAAAAGAAAATCAAATTGTGGAGATTCAAATTCAACTAGCCGTTAGATACATAAAAATAATAATATAATAATATATATCTTTATAAAATCATTTCTTTTAAAATCCAATAAAAACAAGTCCAACATCTTTTAAAAAAACTAGTCGTTAGACACAAACCAAAATAGTAATAGAATAATATATGTCTTAATAAAATCATTTCTTTTAAAAAACTAGTTGTTAGACGCAAACATATAGTAATTTATTTTAAAACCAATCAAAAAGCAAAAGTTCACCATACGTAAAAAACTAGCTGTTAGATACAAACATAAAATAATATTAAGTTTATTATTTTTTAAAAAAATATTAAAATCATTTTCTTTGTAAAGTCAATCCAAATAATCAACAATGTGTTTTTCCTCCATATGTTTCACATGTCACTCACTAATTGAACCCAATTTGATGATTTGGTCGCCACGTCATTGCCTCAGGTATTTTTCAGTTAAGCTTGTTTCAACTATAATTTCTTCGTTTGAACTTCGATTTGTGCAATTCAAATTGCGTTGGATTCGTAATTTCAAGCTCTACATAATAGACTCGCAAAGACACTAGAAATTGTTAATAAATAAAATTAGATTTGTTATCATCAAAACATTGATTAATTAATTAGTTAAAATTAATTAATTTGAGATTAAGAGCCAAAAAGCCAACAGAGACGACCGACAGTAAGAGGCTCATCCAATGGCGACTTCGTACGCAAAAGGCAACATTCAAGGTGACTGACGGTGGAGATTAAACTACAATGGTGGTTGCGACGACCGATGCATGAGGAAGAAGAAGTTTTGGTTTTTTTTTTATTTCTTTTCCTTTTTTTTCCAATAATTAATATATATAACTATATATAATTTTTAAAAAAATCTACATTTTTCTTCTTTTTTCCAAATAAATAAAGTCATTAATAATACATTTTCTTTCTTTTTTCCAAATAATTCCTCGAATCATATGGATTTAAATATATTGGTTTAATAAGACAAAGAGATAAGGAAAAAAGATACTTCAAAATGAATTTAAGATATTAATTAATAATCAACAAGATACAACTAATAAATATATTTAATATTAATTAAAGATAGGTAGAGGAAAAGTAGATTCAGTAAAAATAGGAAATACCTTGTATATAACGGAATCTGATGCAAGATAATTAGAAATTAATTAAACTCAATCAAATGTTTATTTAAAAAACTAATAACATATTAAAGATTAATTATATGTTTATTTATACCTTTAAAACAAATGTCGTATAAAATATAGTGTAATAGAAACCTAACATTAATACATAACCAGGGGCAAAAACGGGATTTTTGAAAGTTATAGTATATGTTATTGTCGATTTTGCTATTTTTCTTATTCATAAAGGATTTTGCTATTTTTTCAACCACCCCTAAATTTTGTCATTCTTCCGAATTTCTCTTTATAATTTTCATGATGGGCTTGAGCTTCTTTTGTGATGATGTGTTAAAATTTAATTTGTCAAAATTTCTCATTCAACAATAACAATTAATTAAAATTATTGTAAATTAATAACAAATGTTTTTATGGGATTAATTGGTATTTTTAAAAAAGGAAAATATAAATTAATTATTGAGAATTCCAACTCTTTTAGTGGAAGATATATTGATTTATTTTTTTAATTTAAAGAAAACGTACATACATGATTTTAAAATTAATGAAAATGTGTAATGACATAGTTGTAATTTATTAATATTTGAAAGGATAAAATGGTCTAAAAATATTTTTCAAAGATACTGACTTTTAAATAAATATAAATTGTTTTGAAAAAATAGAAAAGAAGTTAGGGTTTAAAATATATATATTGGAGGAAGAAATGATTTTAAAATATATATATATGTGTGTGTGTGTGTGCATTTATGTATATATATGTATGTATGTATGTATATATTTGTTATTGGGAAAGAAAAAAGGAAAAAGATTGTATTTATATAAACTAATATGAACTATATGCACTGCACTTGTTTTTCATAAAGTTAAAACATATAATTTACATGTATAAGTTGAAAATTAAGACCATTCAATCTAAATTTCAATTTCAAACTATTGAATCTACAATGTCATACATATTAAAAAAACACAAATTCAAAAAAAAAAAAAAAAGATAACTTACTTTAAACAAATAGAAAATGAAGATGTAATTAGTATGTATGACCTAGAAAAAAAATAAGTTAACAAAATTAGAACAAAATGAGAGAGAGAAAATATCGATAAAAACTAAATAACTCAGGTATTTATAAAATTTAGATTTAAAATTCTAATTTAATTTTATAAAAGACAATTTTGATATATAACTTTCTTTTAGAAAAAATCATTTATTTAGGATGAGATAGATATTAGTTAGACAAAATACAATTTTTTTTAAAAGAAAATTCTTTTATTTAAGATATTAGTTGGAGATAAAATGCGATCTTTAAAGAAAAATATTTTATCGTACATAGCTATAAAGTACATATTATAGATCTCTAAAAAAAAAGTAAAGGAGATACATATAAAAACAAAATGTGACTTTTTTTATTAAACAAAATCTAATTATTACCCTGAAATAGAGTATTAGTTAGGATAACATTTAATTAAGAAATAGATATTAATAAATAAAATGTAAACGTCAGACACATTTTTTAAAATAAAAAAACAACAAATGATTATACAAATTTAGAATTTAGTAATAATAAATATATTCCGTAAGAACCAAAACTAATCTCATTGAAATTTTAAAACTATGTCAAATTAGGAAAAAAATTGTTTTTATTTTTATTTTCATTGTTTACTTAATTTAAATTTAAAAAAAAACCACTTTTAAAAAAAATGGGACCTCTCTATTTTTTTTAATAAAATTTTATAATAATTATTTATTAGTTATTTGGATAATTTGTTTGAAATCTTTGCAATTATTATTTTTTTAATTTCAAACCTTATTTTAAACAAAATGTTGTTTTTTACTAGGATGAAAACATCTAAAATGTTCTCATTTGCTTTAAGCAAAACCACGTACGAATCGATGTATATTTACAACAAAAGTGAAAAAGTGAAAAAGAAGTAAAATCATTAAACTAAATTCATCGGTGTGCATTTACATTTACAAATTGAAAATGAAAAAAAAAAAAAAAAGCTAAAAAAAACTACTAAATTACTCTAAGCAAGATCCACGATCTTCAATATATCACAACTAGTTGTGATTTTTTAAAAATATTTTTTAAGGATTTTTTTTTTCAACCTACTAAAATCAACGAATGATAATTTTTTATCTTATTTTCATTACTTTTTATTTTAGTTTTATACTCAATAATTTTGAAAAAGATAATCCTAATTAAAAAAAACACAATATGTGCGAGTAATAATGGGATTTTTGTAAAAAAATATTTCATTTCACATGTGACATTAAGAAATAGGAAAAAAATAGGTTTTTTGATTGATTTTTTCTTTTTCGTCCTACATTCCATAATTTGAGAAAAAATGTTTTATTGAATGATTTTGATTATGAAATTACCTAAAATATCTTCAAAACATTCACGGAAAACAAATGTTAGAAAACTCCCCCGTAACCCTAAATATATATAGATAGATTTTCCATTTTAAATTGATTTAGAAAAATTTATGAGATTTTTTTTTTCAAGAGGTTAAAGTAAATTCAAATGCTTCTTGTTAGAATAATTTTAGATCGTATAGATATAAATTAAAAACTAAAACAAATACACACATCACAAAACATAAAGTCAAGTTTGCCTCACAAAAAAATTATGGTATTAAACAAAGGGGAAAAACTTGAATATTATAATGCTACAAACTAAAATTGTAGTAAAAAAAACTAAGAAAAAAAAGGAAGAAAAGAGAATGAAGAGAAGTTACCTCATAATAGTAAGAGGTTTAATTTGAAAAAAAAAAACTTTGATTATAATGCTACAACAAAATTCTAGTAAAAGAAAAGAGTGTGGAAGAAAAAGAAAAAAGAAAAGGAGGAGGGTTACCTCATAATAGTGAGAGGTTTAATTTAGATAGTTCTAGAAAAAAAGTCAGATATTATTGATAATTCTTTTTAACTTGAGATATTTTGAAAACTTGTTTGAACTAGTGTTAAAAAAAATTCAGTAGTCCGACCAACCTGGATTATCCAACCTAGTTGGATTGGGTTGCAAATTTTTTTTAAAAATATATTTTCGGGCTGGGTTGGGTTATAAGATTTAGTTCGGGTCAACTCGACCCAGTTCGATTTTATTAAGGGTAAACACTTGAGCTTTAATTATGTGACATATTTTGGGCATTTACGTAAATATGATATTTTTGACATAACCTCGTCTGAATTGCAAAAGATGTGTAGAGAAAAAAAAAGCTCTCTCTAGTTTTCTCCACTCTCTTTATTTTTCTCCAAAATTTCCAAAAGAAAACCGCAATTGGTTTCTACAAACCAAACTTCCATTATTCAGAGAATATGAGAGGTTACAACTAGTGGTGGCTACAATTTAGTGTATTGTAGATTTTAGAGACTACAACGAGGGTGAATTTTTTTCCTCTCTATATTTTGTTTATGAAAAGCATGCTTAGCATATTTTAATTTAGTAAAATGTTTCTGTAAATTTTTTCCAATGTATTAGTATTTTAATTTTTGCCAAATTAAAATTGTGAATCGTCTGTAATTCTTCCGCTACGATGGATTTTTATCCCATCACTTTTGACAACCAACTATGACGACCGCAACCAGCCAATCTCCAATCGTCACCAATCAACCTTGAAAAAATTTAATAAAAATACAAACTAAAGAAACTTGTACTTACAAATACTTTTTAAAAAAAAGTTATGGAACCCATTTATGTTTTTATTTTAAGAAGTTTTTATAAGAGTGTTTAAATAAAAATGAATTTGTGAAAAACCATTTTTTAAGTCATTCAAAATAGGTACTTAGTTTAATTATAACAATAATTTTTAAAATACATTTTCTCATTTTTTCTAAGTTATTATCATTGTTACGTTGGCTTTTTTAAAATTATCTTTTTTTTTTTTGTTTTAAACTAATGTTTTATTCATTTTAGGGGATAATACTAGTATTTATATATATAGTGTTGTATATACATCAAATGAACTTCACATACAAGTTTTTTTTGTACTAATCATATGTATGTATATATACATATTTATGTATCTATAATTCTATATACAAATGTATATAGATACATATGTATACACACACATATATATCTATATCTATATCTATATATATATATATGTATATGTATGTATATATATGTAATTAAGTAATATTTATTTAGGTTATATGTGTAGAAATCTCTATTTTAGTTTAATAATATTTTTTCATTGTTTTCGTTGGTCAACTGGCTCAAAGACCTAGAATTATATTTTGAACTTAAAAATTAAAATGTTGGAAAAAACTTAGCTGTCGAATAAAAATTAAAGTTTCAAATTTTATGATTTTTTTACTCCTCAAATATAATTGATTAAGAAAATTGCAATTTTACAATAATTGAATTCAAGATTAAAATACTAGTTTATTTCAATTTGAAATTAGCATATTATAATATTAAAAAAATCACGAATTTTTTCAAATTAGTTAAAATGACAAAAATTTAAGAAATTTTATTTCAAAACATAATAAAATCTAAATATCATAGATATAGATCATATTAAATGGACAACTGTAACATCCCAAACTTTTTAAAGTAAATTGTAATTTTATATTATTATTTATCTTATTATTTTTGGTAAAATTGTATTTTTGGGTTGTTTATATTTTTGGGTTATTTTTGGAAAGAATAAAATAATAGAGGTTATAATAATATTGGTT